>SJYV01015492.1:207809-280872 GCA_006410875.1 Neotragus pygmaeus | reverse complement strand
AATACAGGAGCCAATTGAAATCACTGTAGCCAACACTAGATAATTTGAGGAAAATATGTAAAATGCAACTGCATTATGACATATATAGTGGCATGCACATGTATACATGTGTACGTGAACATATATGCATTCATAATATGAGTCTATACCAATACATATCAATGCCTGAGTAAAGGAAAATGTATACAAATGTTTCAGGTAGAAATGTTCCAAATAATCTATGTGGATATTCTTTCCTTCAGCAGGTGGAGTACAGCTCATCACTCTTAAGTGTGAGTGCGTCTGAGTACAGTATTAAAGGACAACAAGAGGGGTAACTTAGGGCCCCTGTGTCAGTAATACCTCAAGGGCTACATCAACCTCGAGAAGTCAAGATGCTACCCTTGAAATGCCACTTGTCAGGTCTCCCTTCTCGAAACTCATCATAATCTGTGTTCAGTTATAAGGTAAACATCAGATGAATCCTAATTGAGGGGTAGTCTATGCACTACTTGACCTGTACTGTTTAAAACCTTGTGGGCCAATAAAAACAAAGAAAGTCTGAGAAATCAATCATAGCTAGCAAGTGCCAAAAGAGGCTTGTCTATAAGATTTAACACTGTATACTCTTGGGATATTGGAACAGAGAAATGACCTTATGTAAAAGGTAGGAAAAGCTGAATAAAGTATGTACTTTAGTTGATAATTTATGAATATTTATTCCTTAATAGTAGTAAATATACCAAAGAAGTATAAGTTTTTAATAATGATGGAAACTGGCACAGCATATTAAAATTCTATGTACTAATTGGCAAATGTTCTGTAAGAAAAATACACTTTCTGTAAGAAAAATCCTCTTCCAGTTTTTTTTTTCTGCTTTCACCACTTCCATTTATAATTGTATCAGAAGTTCTATACAGAACGTTTCTTTCGTCAAGGGAAAAAGAGAAAGTCATTTTCAACAGAAATGAAGTAAAAATATCTCTAGTCCTAGATGGCATGATTCTGTATTGAAAAAATCTAGAGAATTCACAAGAAAAAAATATTAAAAATAAATTCAGCAAAGTTGAACAATTCAACATTATGAAATAAAAATGTGTTGTGTTTACACACATTTAGCAAAAGACAATCTGAAAAGGAAACTAAGAAAATAAGTCTGATAAGGTTTGAACAACAAAAAATGAAAAAACAAACAAACAAACCCAAATCCATATAGCTCAACAAAAAGATATAATCCAATTAAGTAGCAGGCAAAGGACCAATCAGATATTTCCATAGATTACATACAAGCACATGCAAAGATGCTCCCAAGCATCAGGAAATGCAAATCAAGCCACAATAAAATAAAGTCATAAAATTAAGAAGTTTAAAAATAATGAAGTTATTAGAATATAATTTAAATAATGAATTAAGCATACATGTTTCTATACTGCTATAAATAATTAAGTGAATAAATGGATGAGAAAGTATGTGTCATCATTGCTGAAGAATTCCAAGTAATTCTGCTTGCTTCAGGAGCTGTAGTTTTTTATTCCCCATCATCCCTTTGGAAATGGGCAAGACTCACTGATCTCCTTTAGGATGGACTGGTTGGATCTCCTTGCAGTCCAAGGGACTCTCAAGAGTCTTCTCCAACACCACAGTTCAAAAGCATCAATTCTTCTGCACTCAGTTTTCTTTATAGTCCAACTCACATCCATACATGACCACTGGAAAAACTATAGCCTTCACTTGACGGACATTTGTTGGCAAAGTAACGTCTCTATTTTTTAATATGCTGTCTAGGTTGGTCATAACTTTCCTTCCAAGGAGTAAGTGTCTTTTAATTTCATGGCTGCAANTCCATACATGACCACTGGAAAAACTATAGCCTTCACTTGACGGACATTTGTTGGCAAAGTAACGTCTCTGTTTTTTAATATGCTGTCTAGGTTGGTCATAACTTTCCTTCCAAGGAGTAAGTGTCTTTTAATTTCATGGCTGCAATCACCATCTGCAGTAATTTTGGAGCCCAGAAAAATAAAGTCAGCCACTGTTTCCACTGTTTCCCCATCTTCGTTTTATGAATGTTGAGCTTTAAGCTAACTTTTTCACTCCCTTCTTTCACTTTCATCAAGAGGCTCTTTAGTTCTTCTTCACTTTCTGCCATAAGGGTGGTGTCATCTGCATATCTGAGGTTATTGATATTTCTCCACCTAATCTTGATTCCAGCTTGTGCTTCCTCCAGCCCAGCATTTCTCATGATTTAAATTATTACTTGGCCATTTTTTACTTATACTGCATCATAATAGCCATGCATGTCTTTAAATGTTAGGCAGATTTACTTTTGATTTGATTATAACTTTAAGATCTATTGAGCTATGTCTAGGCTGTAGTCAAACTTTGTTAGGAGCCGCAATGGTAAGTAGGTAGCACAATGTGAAAAATGCCAGTGGTGTGGTCAAGTTGCTGTAACAACTCAAGAAAGAGAGAAAGAAGCCACACTCACACAACAAAATCTTTTTGATTCATCGTTATTTATATGCATAATTTTTTAAAAGAAAAATCTAAAAGTGAAGTTGTTACATCACAAGATGGCTATTTTACAGATTTTTTTTGACAGTCATTGACAAATCTCCCTCTAGTGTCTTATTTCCTCACATACCTACTAACAGTAGACATCACCAATTTTTTAATGTTTATAAACTTGAAAAACAAAAATATATCCCCAACTTTAAGTTTTTTATTTTAAAGAAAATACATTTCTGCATGTTATTACTTATTTGTGTTTCTTTTTCTGTGATTCCCATATAGTTCCCTATAGGTTCTACTGTTTTAAATCAGTCACATGAAAGAGTAAAATGCACTAATATGATAATGGGATTAACCTGTACTGTTTATGAGGACCAATAATATTTTTTAAATGCATATGCCTTTAAAATTTAGTGTAGAAATATTCCACACAGATATTTTAAATAATGCAATGGAATCACAACCTTTACTTTTATGGAATTTTCCCAAGTTGTAGCTCCTGAAAAGTATTCTTTAGCACAAATATTCACCTCATTAAGGATAAAGGGGTTAACCGAAATGTATCCCTTTCTAATTTTGCATTTATAATACTATAAAACATTATATTTTAGCAGAATATAATATCTGAAATAAGTAATAATAATATCTGAATAAGTAATAGCAGAAATAATATCTGAATAAGTAATGTTATTTTATATTATCTTGATACTTTTTTATAATATATAAAGCCTGACTCATTAACATTATACTTGAAGTATAAAAAACATTAATAATGTTGAAGATTACTATTGGTGAGTGCCACCTTTAGACACAAGATGATTATTTAGAATGTAAAAATGTAATAGTATTTTATGTGAAAAACACACACTTTTGAAATTTTCAAATTTTATTCATCCCTAACAGCGGACAGGTCTACATTACAGTATTTAACTAGTCCACACTTTCATTTAATGATGGGTAAAGTGTGTTCGAGGGAGCTTAACCGATACACAGAAGACCCCACAGCAACAGCGGCAGAGCAAGAATAGCGATCAGGACATCCTCTCTTCATTTTAGCTCACGCTTGGTAATATGCTCAGAATAGGAAGAAAATCTGAAGTAATATCGGTATAAGTATTAGGATACCAAGAAAATCAACACTTAATTAAATGGACTCAGTGGAAGGCTTTTACTCCCCCCTCCCCATCAAATGCCTCTTTAGAATTCCAGACCAACGCCTTTGTTGGTATCCTAGAAATACGTAAGAATTTCATTTTGAAATAAAGTGACAAAGTTTTTATTTAACTATTCAACATGTTTTCTTCAATTGATTTACATGTATCTAGAGATCGTATAAAACTGAATAGAATATTGTAAGATCTTTCAGAGGTAAAGAATTATGTAAGTGAAAGAATCGGGTTAAAAAATTCATAAAAAATGACATATACTTGTGAAAATGAAGAGCATCAAGCTTATCTTCTGCAGGCTTTTACATTTTATACTTAATCCTATATAACTTCATGAAAAATTTTCAAGAAAACTCATTTTAACATGTGAGATTAAGTGCACATTTTATACATTCATACCTCATGGTTTATCAGTGTTATTATCCTAGGTTGTCATAATAGGCATCTTTTTATTGAAATCTATAAGAATCTAATAAACATAGAAGGAATTTTCATACAAACGTTTCTGTATTAAATAACCCTTAATAAACAAGAAACTCTGGGAGGAGAATATGCAAGCTGGATATAAAATAATCCATGCCCACATATATAAGACATAAAGGCATATTATCTACAGTAAATGTAATTACCAACATTTATATTATATACATTCAGTAGTATATAAAGAAATATAGTGTGTGTGTATGTGCATGTGTGTGTGAGACAAGTATAGCATTCAGGCCTTTTTAAAATCAATTTCCAGACTATCCCTGAAAATAATTTGTAATTCATAAATTATTGCTCAGGAATAGTTTACAGTGTCTGATTAAGCATGTAACATATCATTCAGAGAGAAATGTATGTTTTATTTATATAGAAAGCTTTACAACATTACATCATTAGCTAAATGAGTTAAATATCATTGAAATATACTTCAGTCAATGTGGTCAAACTATATTCACAGTAAGTTTATGTCAAGACAATATCTTCCTCATCTTATTTTACTTTACAAGAACTGTTCTTACTTAT
Organism: Neotragus pygmaeus; assembly: GCA_006410875.1. Taxonomy (NCBI): domain Eukaryota; kingdom Metazoa; phylum Chordata; class Mammalia; order Artiodactyla; family Bovidae; genus Neotragus; species Neotragus pygmaeus. The sequence goes on along the minus strand of SJYV01015492.1, from coordinate 276,208 downwards.
ATACTTTAGTGGAACTTATATATATTATAAACATAATTTATATGTTTTACATATAAAATTTATTAAAATATATTTTATAGATAAATATTCAAATTTGTTTATATGTTTCAATAGCAACAATCCTTAATAACAGAATGATCTTTGTGCTTATTTGTTAAGGTTTTTATGCCATAATTAAGCAAGTTTAAGAGGACACTGTTAAAAATGTATAAGAAAGAAAGCAAAAACTAGCAGTAAGTAATAAAAAGGAAATACTCTCAAAGGATCAACTATAGTTTGTTTCTAAAGGGTCTCAATGCCAAGGGGAGTTTTATTGAAAGAAGCCGGTTCTTTACTTTTTAATAACATATTTACTGTAGTGTGCAGTTTAATAAAAGTTTTTGGAGTTTCAAATCCTTTAAGCATACTTCACAGTGTCTCAAGAACAAGGTGCACTGTGGCTAAGATAACTTTTGGTACAAAAATAACACTCTATAGATCTTTTATTTAGTTATTGACCCACTCCACACCTGCACATTTTTTTTGCTGCCACAAGGCTAAAAGCAAAAACTATTCAGTATATACAACTGAAATGAACAATTCTGTACCTGCTGAATAAGGGCACTTTCAAAATAAAATATTTTCTAACATATTTCATAGATCATTTCTTCAACTATATTGTTCGAAATCATATTCAGCTTTTTGTTAATTTCATAGGCTGATGAAACTTTTCCAATAAGCAGTAAGGCCAAGCTATCAAATTCTCTGCATAGTAATCCAGTATTTGAGTTTTTTGTTAATAAAATATTACAGATATTAACATTCATTTTCAAGGCTAGTGTTTTCCCTAATGTTTCAGTTTTGTTGCACATTTAATTGTTCATATTCACTTGAAGTTCAGTTCCACCCTGTGATACTATAGTAGTAATTTATTAAGAACTGGCACTTTAAAGGTTCAGTATTAAAAGATTAACAGTGAATTATAGTACTGACTGCACATTAAACTACTATCTTGTGTAACAAATGTTACAGATAATCAGCATCCTGAAATATCAATATTTTACTGCTTTGGAGATTACATTAATTACAGTCACTTTAAAAACGCAATAATTAGACTCTTTTATGGTAGCCACTAAGGTCAGTTTATGTAAGTAATTATTCATCTGCTACAAAGCTTCATGAAGGTATTAAGTAATCATATATATACACATGTATATTCTGTATATCTTAAAAATTGTGATGTTTATAAAGTATAACACTAGTGAATGGTGTTCCTGAAACAACAAAAAAAAGAAAAGCATTTGAGATAAAAATGAGTAATCTCTGGCATCACATTTAAAAAATAAAACTTAATGCCTATACATGGATGACATAGGCTTGAATGTGCATAATCTACTTAACTCATAAGTAAGATTTTTACTGTGTATTAAAAGACTATGATGAATGGAAATCTTTTTCAGCAAATATTCCTGGGAAATAACCCATTTCCATGCACAAGCAAGGTTAAGTTGTTGTAATATTTATCTGAAAAATTAGCCTATCAGTTCCACAGAAAAATGTCAATGCTACTTGTTTATTAATGTATATTACATTGTTAATATAATAATGACTGAATTATCTAACATGTGATATATGGAAAGACTACTTATTAAAAAAATAATCATAAACTGAATGAATATAAGAGTTACAGATAGGAAGTTAACAGATGATAAGTGTAAAAGGGAAAATATTGCTATTAATATGGGCTATAAAGGGCATTGTAAAGCTCAAGCTGAAATAACCATTAAGAAAATGGCCCAGATGAGCAATGAGCCAGGCTAAATTCTGAAAGAATTATGAAATTGCCCCGTGTGTGTACTGTATGCGCTAAGCTGCTTCAGTTGGGTCTGACCCTTTGCAACCTTATGGACTGTAGCCCACCAGGCACCTCTGTCCATGAGAGTCTCCAGGCAAGAATACTTGAGTGTATTGCCATGCCCTCCTCCAGGGGATCTACCCAACCCGGGGAATGAACCTGCATCTCTTATATCCCCTGCATTGGCAGGCAGGATTTTACCACTAACACTACCTGGGAAGCCCAACTCCTACTATATTTTATGTTGTCTGACTACAGCTTTCAGGCAATTACCACTAGGGGACATAATAGAAAATATAGATTACAGAATTTTACCCATTGACTTGACAAATAATAAGTAAGAACCTGGTTACTCAGCGGTGAAACTTTGCCTGCCAGTGAAGCAGATGTAGGCTCAATCCCTGGGTCAGGAAGACTCCCTGGAGAAGGAAATGGCAACCCGCTTTAGTATTCTTGCCTGGGAAATCCCATGGACAGAGGAGCATGTTGGGCTATAGTTCATGGACCTGCAAAGAGTCAGGCATGACTTGGCAACTAAAAAACAATGGTGATATATCTCAGAACAAAGTGCCTCATGTGCACATAAAAGAACTGTTGAGATATATTTTCCACATGAAGTTGTGTTCTCCACTTCCTACTTTCTACCCTTCAAGAACATATTCCTATATTTAACGCTTCAACATAGAAGTATATTATTAGAATATACTACATGTGCTATATGTTTATATGACAAACACTCCTCCTCAGAAACATGTGCAGTTATACCATTTTTCTGTGTGCATGCTCAGTCATGTCCAACTCTTTGTGACTCCATCCATGGAATTTTCCAGGCAAGAATACTGGAGTGGGTTGCCAATTCCTACTCCAGTAGATCTTCCCAACNTGACAAACACTCCTCCTCAGAAACATGTGCAGTTATACCATTTTTCTGTGTGCATGCTCAGTCATGTCCAACTCTTTGTGACTCCATCCATGGAATTTTCCAGGCAAGAATACTGGAGTGGGTTGCCAATTCCTACTCCAGTAGATCTTCCCAACCCAGGGACAAACCTGCATCTCTTGCATCTCCTGCATCAGCAGGTAGATTCCTTACCAGTGTGCCACCTGGGAAGCCCACACCATTAGGCTTAAAAGTCAAAAGTGGAAAAGGAATTACCTAAACTCACTGTTTCCTGGTAATTTATCTTCTCTGATACGGTGCTCTAAATTTTACAGTCTAGGGTTGTTTTTTTTTTTTTTTTTTTCAATTCATNAGTTTCTGGTATTATGCTTAGCTCTTTAATCCAATTTGAGCTTATTTTTGTGAATGGTGTTAGAAAGTGTCCTAGTTTCATTCTTTTACAAGTGGTTGACCAGTTTTCCCAGCACCACTTGTTAAAGAGATTGTCTTTAATCCATTGCATATTCTTGCCTCCTTTGTCACAGATAAGGTGTCCATAGGCTTGTGGATTTATCTCTGGGCTTTCTATTTTGTTCTACTGATCTATATTTCTGTTTTTGTGCCAGTACCATAGATTTGACTGTAGCCAATAAACAGTTGCTAAAATTATAATTTTAACTATCTTTCCTCAGAGAGAGCTTGTACCCATTAACAACCAGTTTACACTTAAGACTGCCAGCTTGCAGTGGTCTGGAGCACCAGTTCATAGAGTTTGGCTGCTTGCTATCTGATCCCTAGAGTCACCACTTACAAGGTGTGAAGGGTTGGGTAGGTTTCCTAAGTACATCTGCCTCAGCCTCATCATATTCAAAAGGTGACAAGAACTAACTCTTAAGAAAGATGTAAAACTTAAATGATATTATGTACACAATCACACACATGTGTGTGTTAGTGATTCAGTCATGTGCAACTCTTTGCGATCCCATAGCCTTCCAGGCTTCTCTGTTCATGAAATTCTCGAGGCAACTTCTAGAGTGGGTTTCCATTCCTTTTTGCAGGGAGTCATGTATGGATGTGAGAATTGGACTATAAAGAAGTCTGAGAGCTGAAGAATTGATGCTTTTGCACTGTGGTGTTGGAGAAGACTCTTGAGAGTCCCTTGGGCTGCAAGGAGATCCAACCAGTCCATCCTAAAGGAGACCAGTCCTGAGTGTTCATTGGAAGAACTGATGCTGAAGCTGAAACTCCAATACTTTGGGGTCACCTGATGAGAAGAACCAACTCATTGGAAGAGACCTGATGCTGGGAAAGATTAAAGGCAGGAGGAGAAGGATGACAGAGGATGAGATGGTTGGATGATATCACCGATGGATGGACATGAGTTTGAGCAAGCTCTGGGAATTGGTGATGGACAAGGAGACCTGGCGTGCTGTAGTCTATGGGGCTGCAAAGAGTCAGACACAACTGAGTGACTGAAGTGCCTGACTTAAAGCCTTTAACTTTCATGTCAATAAGATTTCATTAAGTTGTCTCATATTTGTATTTGTTCTTGATTAATTGTTATTTAACTGTAACATATATGTGTCAGTATCTCTCTCTTTCTCTACATTTTCTTACTCCACTTTATGAGTTGCTATTAAAAATTAGTCATATTTTTGTATTTTGGTATCTAAACAAGGGGGCTTCCCTTGTGGCTCAGCTGGTAATGAATCTGCCAGCAATGCAGGAGACGTGGGTTCAATCCCTGGGTTGGGAAGATATTCTGGAGAAGGGAAAGGCTACACACTCCAGTATTCTGACCTGGAGAATTCCATGGGCTGTGCAGTCCATGGGGTCGCAAAGAGTCTGACAGGACTAAGCAACTTTCACTTTCACTTTCTAACTAAGGAAAAGATTTATAAACTCATCTGTTGTTCCTTTGTTCTACTTTGCAGAAAGTATTCTAAATTCTGTTTTACTTAATTGCAGAAAGTATTCTTTATTTTTGCATGTGCCTTCTAAGTAGCTTCAGTTACACCTGAATCTTTGCAACCCCAGGAACTTTTGGCTGTCAGGCCTCTCTGCCCATATGGATTCTCCAGGAAAGAATACTAGAGTGGGTTGCCATGCCCTCCTCCAGAGGATCTTTGGATCCAGGGATGGAACTCAGGGATCCTGCATTGTAGGCAGATTCTTTATCTTCTGACCCACCCCCTCAACCCTGACCCAGGGAAGCCCATTATCTTTAAATTGAGGTAAACTCACAAGGTCATCACTTTGTCTTAATTGCATTCATATTTCTAGAGTCATATGCGATTCAGTAGATAGGATCACTCTTTGGCTTAGTCGCTTCAGGCATGTCCAAATCTTTGTGACCCCATGGACTGTAACCTGCCAGGCTCCTCTGGCAGGCAAGAATTCTGGAGGCAAGAATTCTCCAGGCAAGAATACTGGAGAGGGTTGCCATTTCCTTCTCCTGGGGACCACCCTCATTATTTTCTTTCACATTTTCTTGAATTATGTATTTTAGTTTTTTAATAGCAGTTTCATTTTCAAAAATGCAAATTATGCAAGTGCTAGATGCACTTTTCTCTCTTCTAACATCTTTTGTTTTCTCCAAGCAGTTTACTTCTTCATTCTTTATTTTGCCTAGTTTTCTGAAGTCTGCTCTGTGGGTTCATGGTTGCCTTTTTATGATGTCTTTTCTTCTCTGTAGTTCCACTAGGCTTTCATGTTTGTCTGTTCCCAATCTTCTTGAGCACTGACAGCTTATTTAATACATTTTTCAATTTTTTAAATGATTTTTTCAACAATTCCTCTAAATTTGGGGGGAAAATTTTTGAAGATAATTCTCATCTCTTCTTTAATGAAAGACTATGCACATATTCCTTATATGTCTTCTGTTACCTATTCTTATTGCCATTTCTATTTCAGTACTTTTAGTTCATGCTATTCCCATATCCCCCTCTCTGCTCATACCCCAGTCTTCATATATATCATAGTAATGCTATGTTTATATTTCTTTTTCACCAAAAGGCTCCTCATTTCTCTTTTTGTTTCTAGTGTTTTTTCCTAGAGTAGAAGCAGAGGTTAATTTTCTAAAACCTATGAAGAAATTGAATGGTCTAGTTTAAAATATCTTTTGAGAAAAGACAACATCCCTGATGTAGGAAAGGAATTTGAAATAAAGTAAATTATTTTTGAGGTACTATATCAATTTTCACTATTACTGAATGGTGTGGACTAACATTACTCAGTCTATTAATCTAGAAATTCCAAGTAAAATATTTAAGAAACTCTTCTGCTTCTTGATTTTTAATAGGTATATGTGACACTTTGCCTTCTTGTGCTATATCAAAACTTATACTTTAATTTAAAAATAAAGGTCAGTACTAAACAGTTCATGGAGGAATACACTTATTTATTTAAATATTCATTCATTACTAAAAATGGCTATCTGTAAATATTCACATATTTTATCTTCTTTTATTCCAAATAGTGAACAAATTTCAGAAGCTCACAGAAGCACTCAGAAATTTGATCCTTATAATATTTTATCCCATAACCTTATTTCTAGCTTCAATATGCATGTTCTGTATCATTCTGCAATATCTATTTTCCAAATACACTTTGTACATTCTCAGGACTTCCCTGTAGCTCAGACAACAAAGAATCTTTCTGCAGTGCAGGAGACCTGGGTTCTATCCCTAGGTCAGGAAGATCCTCTGGAGAGGTGAGTGGCCACCCACTCCAGTATTCTTGCCTGGAGAATCCCATGGACAGAGGACTCTGGCAGACTGCAGTCCATGCAGTCACAAAGAGTGGGGTATGACTGAGCGACTACTGCTATTACTACTGGAGCCAGGCATTTCCGTGTTTTTTCCTTAACCTAGAATACTTCCCACACAATGATCTATTGAAGGCCTGTCTTCCTTCTTGGTCAGCCGTTACATCATTTGAGGACCCTACCAACAGGTCCTGTTGTTGGCAGAATTCTTAACAAATAAAAAAGACAGGTCCTCTTAGGATTCCACACCTTAATCCCAGATATGTATGAATAGATGAGCTGCTGGTGCTGCTGCTACTAAGTCGCTTCAGTCGTGTGCGACCCCATAGACAGCAGCCGACCTATCACTCCCTTAATAACATGGTTTATAATATAGTTTTGGATTTTCTGGTGGCTCAGATGGTAAAGTGTCTGCCTGCAGTGCTGGAGACCTGGGTTGAATCACTGGGTCAGGAAGATCCCCTGGAGAAGGAAATGGCAATCCACTCCAGTATTCTTGCCTGGAGAATCCCATGGAGGGAGGAGCCTGGCAGGCTACAGTCCATGGGTCACAAAGTATCCACATAACTGAGCCACTTCACTTTCACTTTTGACCTTAAGATAGAGTTGCTAAGTGAGACTGATCTAATCACACAAGCCCCTTTAGAAGCACTGAATTTTCTCCGGTTAGTATAGAGAAGAGGATATCCGAAGGATTTTGAGGCAAGAGAAGTATCTCACCCACATTTTGTAGAAATACAGATGAAAGGGGATGCATGCCAAGGAAGGTAGGCAGTCTCTATTTGCTGAGAGGTCTCTGGCTGACAGCAAGGAAATAGAGATCCCAGTCCTACAATTATAAACATTTTGCTAACAATTTGGATCAGTTTGGAAGAGAATTTCTCCCAAGTGCCTCCAAAAAAAGAACTCATCTAGGCCAAAATCTTCAGTCTGGTCTTTTAGAGATTCTATGCAAAGGAACCAGCCAACCCCACCCAGACTTCAGATCACAGAACTGTGATATAAATAAATGAATATTGGATATTATTTAAGCAGCTAAATTTGTGGTAAATTTGTTATACAGTAATAGAAAACTAAAGTGCCCTCCCCCAATTAAACTCTTTCAATCTTTCCTTCCAGTATGAAAAATTCCTTTCACTCATGGATCATCCAAGTCAATCTTAAGAGTATAATGGATATACCTTTCGGATATTTATTTATATCTCATACGTAAGACACTGTCTAAATGTAGCTATTCTATTGGAGATATTTTAGTAAAATTATAAATACTGTTCTTTATGCTAGTCTTCTATATTTGGTGCTGCTTCGAAGAGAAAGTACTTCAGCGCAGTATCCAAAGGACAGTTGGGATAGTCTTCTTCCATCTAATACGTCTAAGCTCATGATAACAGGCAAAAGGCGACTCAAGCTCCTGTGTCCTAAACGTGCACCTTACTTCATAGTACTTGATGTTCTCAACTTATATGCCCATATATCAGGTTTCAGTGAGGTAGAGATTTTTTTTTTTCAAATACAAAAATATAAGTTTTCTTCAGAAATTTGATGAAAGTAAAATGGTTCTTTATATTTCAGGAAGGAAAACTTTTTAGGATCTTTTTCGATATTGTGCATTTTCGATGCAAAGGGTAAAGTCATCATCTCCTGTTATATTGTTTCTGTACTTTCACATATCAAATACCTTATAACTAAATTGTAAAAACCATGAATAATCTTCAAGCCTTGCTACACTATGATAAATTACTAACTGTGATAAACTATATATTTGTCAGGAGAAACTGCATTTAGTTTATTATGGGTATGAAAAATTTGATTGAAATACCGCTCCTCTGTAGTAGAATCCTCACACTGATAGTAATTGCTCAAAGCAAAATTCTTTTTGTCCATTAACAATGTACTTCATATAATACCCAACTTTCAAGGCCACTTTGCTCATTTACCCTTTTAGTTTCAAAAAAGGACCTATGTTATTAACAACAGTCAGAACCTTAATGACTCTGCACACAGAATTTTTCTGAATTATTATTCAAGATTGAAGTAAATATTTAAATTATTTCAAAATACTTGTGAAGAACATAAACACACAAAACATTAGAAAATAAAGCTTTAGAATTGCCTACATACACACACACATATATAATGACACTTAGCAGTGTACTGACTGCCAAGCTTTCAGTTACAGCAAATCTAGGGACATGTATAGGATTTTTACTTTGAATGTTTTCTAACTTTCATTTTCTGTTTTTGTTTTTTTTCCCCCGCAAGGCCTAGAAATTTCCTAAGATTTATTTCCTACTGCACTCACGACTTAGCAAGATGAAGAATTTGAACACGTCTGAAGTAGGTGTTGCCAAGGCAGGGCGGTAGTAAAGGTTCTCCGCTGAGAGCACGGGCTCTGTGGCTGCGCATCGTGAGTGTCAACCCTGGCTCTGATAGCTCTGCCTAAGTGGGCCAGGTCAGGTCCCCAGGTACCCTTAGGCCTCAGTTCTGGCAAATTTTACATGGGAACAATAGTATCAATTATCTTACAGGCTTGTGAGAATTAATAAGGATTAACATATATGATGAGCCTTTTGTATGTGACACAAATAAGCCATACATATATGATGAGCCTGGCAGGCTACGGTCCTTGGGGTGGCAAGAGCTGGACATGACTGAGGGGCTGAGCAACAGCAGCATTATATAATTAAGAGCGTCCATTGCCTGCAATTATAAAATTTATGAAAAATTTATGGAAAATGTCCGATACAACATCTTCATTTTCTAACAGGAGAAACCCATGGGTAGCATGAACAAGTTAAGAATGGTTTCAGATTCATAGAGTCTATCTTCTGAGGCCGGGATCAGCCATTCCCTTAAGGTGGCTCAGAGGATAAAGTGTTTGCCTACAATGTAGCAGACTGGAGTTCGATCACTGGGTCGGGAAGAACACCTGGAGAAGGACATGGCAACCCACTCGAGTATTCTTGCCTGGAAAATTCCATGGACAGAGGAGCCTGGTGCAGGCTACAGTCCATGGCTTGCAAAGAGTCAGACACGATTGAGCAACTTCATTTTCACATTAAGGTAAGTTATTCAAATATTTCTAACTCTGAATTTCATCATCTTTACAATAATATATGTAGAATGTTGTTAAAATCGGATCGTATAGCTTAATTATTTCAGTATCTGGAATACTGAAATTATTTCAATATCTGCAATATAAAAAGACTTAACAACTTTAGCCATTTCCCCATATTTCTTTTTGCCACCCATTCTTTAAATATCTGTATTCTCAGAGGATCCAACTTTTAAAAAATCTCATTTATACACGTTCTGAGAAATATCATGAATTATAATATGATATATCCTGGTAAGTAATGTAGTAAGTAAGTGAGTGCCAACTGATGCTTTTGATCCAATGGTGTTGGATAAGACTCTTGAGAGTCCCTTGGACTGCAAGGAGATCCAACTAGTCCATCCTAAAGGACATCAGTCCTGAGTGTTCATTGGAAGGACTGATGTTGAAGCTGAAACTCCAATACTTTGGCTACCTGATGCAAAGAACTGACTCATTTGAAAAGACCCTGATGATGGGAATGATTAAAAGTGAGAGGAGAAGGGGACGGCAGAGGATGAGATGGCTTGATGGCATCACCGATGCAATGGACATGAGTTTGAGTAAACTCATGTGTAAACTCATGTGATGGACAGGGAGGCCTGGTGTGCTGCAGTCCATCAGGTCACAGAGAGTTGGACACAACTGAGCTACTGAACTGAGTAAGTAAATTGTATCCAAACTCGAATTCTTTTCTGCCTCCAGACTAACTAATTGGCATATATACACCCATAGTCATTTTCAGATTGACAGAAACCAAAGCAAAACATTATCTTACTTTAAGGCACATTACCTCCAAGCCCCTTGAAGTCATTTATTTTAAGCCCTGCTTTAAAGCAATCATTAATTCTCCCTTTTACCACAATATATACAATATAATAATTCTATTTGCATCTTCTTCAAAAATGAATTATACATGAAGACTTTTCTCTCTACCTGAGCTTTACTTCTTACTAGGTGTTATTTCTTATTAGATGTTTTAAAACTTTCCCTTTGAGGTGCTTGGCATCAACTGAAATGTTTATTGATCACCTGTTATGTGCTGGGTTTTGAGGTTTCAGCACTGAAAATAACCCAGTCCCTTTTCTTGAGTTTGTTGGCAACTTCCATATGGTATGAAAGGTTTGATAGTAAAGATAAAGTAGTGCCTGGGGGAATAAGCCAGTCTCACAGTAAGAGATGTCCAGGATAAAGCAAACCCCACTTGATAACCAAGTAGAAGTTTACCTTGGTACTCTAACCTCTGACTACTTGTTACTTTTTTTTTTTTCTCTTTATCAGGCTTAAATAAATGTATGGTCATTTTGCACATCATGCTATTGCTTCAAATGCTATTTTTGTTTTCACCTGAGCTCATACTCTTCTTTCAGGATCCTCTTGAAAACTCTATACCACTTTCACAACTTTTTTATGGTGCTTCTTTTGCCTGCTTATATTATAGCTTCCATCCTAATATGCTCTTCTTTATTTAGATTCTTTTTTTTTTTTTGCTAACACACTGAAGTGAGGTTTCTATATTTCCAGAGCTTAGATCCTCTCACCCAGGAGGTGCTTGGTGATATTAATTAGAGCAATACTAATGCAATAATGAAGAGATAATATATTTGGAGCTCAAGTTATACCAGTTAAAGTGCTAAGAGTCTTATCCTGTTAAACAAGATCTGCTAGTTTCTTTTTCTTTTTTTTTCCCTCAGTCCATACTTAAGAGAAGCAAGTAGAAGAGTGAGAAATTTGCTCAAGGTCACAGAGCAGACAAGGATCAGATGGGATGGAACCAGGACACTTCTAACTCCTAAGCACTGGCTCAGAAACATGGTTATGTTGAATGATCAACAAAAGTTACGTAAGATCAAAGTAGCGTTTACAGAAGGGGCACGTCCAAACTTACATGTCTGATTGATCCCTTTTCTCTTTTAAATTGCTGAAAACACAGTCTTTTAGAGAGTCTCTTAGCCTTACTGCATCATTCTTTGTGTGTGCAGTATTTTTTTTCTGGGTTAGTAGGAAATAAGTCAATCTATATTAATATGGTAGATTGAATTTTTATATAGAGGATGAACATTTTATATATATTTTTTAACTATAGCATTGCCTTTGTGGGTTGTTGAGATCTAGCCTAGCAAACCACAGATTCTATTCATTCACTTGTTAATTCTATAAGCATATATTACAGTCCCACTGTGTGTCTAGAGTTGTCTTAGTTGTTAGGGAGTTTATAGAAGGAGGATATTACACACGGGTCACTGTTTGCAATACAATCCTATGATCCTATGATGGAGGTATATACATGCATAAAGAGACATTATTATATTTTGAGCAGTACAAAACAGAGTATTTTTTATATAAAAGTTTTACAATATAGTTAGTTTTGACTTTTGGCTTGCAAAGCCTGAAATGTTTACTATCTGGCACCTTAAGGGTGCTTGCTGATGCTTTCTCTAAGGAGTAATTAAAATATTTAATTAAGAGATTATTAAGAAAGAAATTATTGAGACGAGCAGGGAAAGTAAACACCCAGGGATTAGAGAACACAGGAAAGTGTCATCATCTGATGGACCTGAAGGGCACAGGAAAGGAGATTTTACCAGCATGCAGTTGGAGATACAGTCCCAGAAGTGATACTGCCTCCCATGGGCCACGGAGTTAACAAATTCAGCTACTGGTGAATCTCTTCACAGCAGGGAGTAATAAATCTCCGGAGAAGTTTTCAGAAGGGATTTTCCCTTCTCTTTCTTGTCTTTCTCAGTCTCTCACAATGCATTTTATTGGTCAAATCCATCAGAAAGTCAGGAGGCAAGGGAGCCCAGTCCTCCACAAAACATAGGTTCCCAGGACCCAGAATAGGTTGCCAGGGAATGGGGGCTGGATTTGTAGTGAAGAAAGAGGATTGCCAGCACAAAATGCAAGATGTAAGTAGGTATTTGGATATAAGCATATAGAAAGCAGAAAGGAAAACTGGACAGAACACACAGATTTTAGAAGCTTTGGGCAGTTGGTGGTTATGGAATTTATGGATCTACATAAGGCTTTTCAAGAAAATTACTTCCAGTTAGAAGAGGATGTGGGCTGAAAACAAAACCATAGGTAACAATGGTATTTAATAAATAAAGAAAAATAGCGTGCAGAAAAGCTATAAAGAGGAAAAAAATATTAAAAACTAAAAAGAATGCCTCCTGAATTATATAAAGTTAATAAAGATACGTGAATTAATCCGAATGCTTGTGGTTTAAAAAGGAATATAAATAATATATGATTTCAACCACTTTGGCTCAAAATCTATATGTGTGTGAATACAGATCCAAATTTCAAAATAATTCCCAAAATCTATCATCCTTTACTACCATTATGACTAGCACCTTGCAGGATGCAACAATTCTTACCTTATCGACTGCCATAGAGTCGAAGCTGACTCAGTTTCCACATGTGTTCTACAACATATTTATTCATCGCCCAAAAGCCTGGATGAACTTTTGACAAATGTCACTTTATTCTTCTGTTTCAAACCCATTTGAAACATTTTCATCACATTTTAAATACAGCCCAAACTTATTCTTATGGCTGGTCCTCAGAGAAGAGGAATTTTCTGTATTGAAGACCTCTCTCCTTTTCATGGATCTCATCCTGTTTCACTCTTTGTCATAGACTTTGTAACCACTTAAAATTGTGTTTATTCATGTTTTCTTCTTTACTTTCTGCATTTTTTCATAAAGAAGGCTTGTTGAAGGTAATGCAATAATCTCCCTGTTTGTGTCTCTATTTCCAGTGTTTATGTATCGAGTAAGGGGAGTGAATTTCATCATAGACAAGTAGCTTGATTGCAACATCCACCATTCCTGAATCTCAAATAAAGTGCAACTATATAGATGGATTATCAGATGCATGGCTACATATTTACTAGGAAGGACTAAAGACAAAGCAACAGGTGAGAAGTGGTTGGCAGTGTGCAGGAGGAAGCCATAGCTGTTTTGTGCCTCTGTATTTTATCAGCAGAAGAGGCACTTGTTCTTTGAGGTTTGTCTTGTTTCATAATTAATTTCTGGTAGTTCCTCTGATATGTTCCATTTATTACAGAACCAAGCTTATATCACTATCGCTTCTGATTAGTGTGGGTTTTTTGCTATTTTTCATAAAATCTCAAACCACCTCATCAAGTCATTTGGCCTGGTTTCCAGTTCACATGTAGACCCAAGCCACTTCCTTAATTTCCCAAAAGCCCAACAGAGACCGAGACTGTAGTCATTAATGAACCGCCGCTAACACTGTATTCAGGGGCCCTTCTTGCTAACATGCCCTAATAAGTGAACCTCAGGACTTCTTCCTAAATCCACTTAGATTCCTATATAACAGGAAACCAATAAAAAAACAGTTATATCTTTACTTTCAGAGACCAAGTTTCCAAATTATTCAGGCCTCAAAATCAAAAGCATCCTTGCTTTCTCACATAAAGTGTTCACATTCTACAGCAGAAGGGCCTTAAGAGATGACACTCGTATACTCCAGAAAAAATAATCCACATCCAAAAAGTGGTTGACTTCAAGGGACCAGAATAAAATAGAGTAATCAATAGTGCAATTTCCCAGAGTCCAGATTTTGATACATTAAATAAATTATTTTATAACATTACATTTTACATAATATCTGATCTAGTGCATAGTTATGAAAAATATATCCCTAATTCTTCAAGGGCACAGACTGCCTAAGATAAATTTAATATATGTTTCTCAACAAGGCACATTAATATCTCTCAGTCTTTAGCTTCTGAATTCAGATTTATAGTGACGTCTCACTTTTCTCCAAGAATAATAGGCAGGCACTTGCTCTAAATTAGTCTAAAAAAAGGCCCACCACGGTAATTTTTTTCAAAAACCCAGGAATTCCCTTCCAGAAGTAATTTATTCTCTTCTCCCACATGCTGAAACTGCCAACCATCCATTAATGTCATTTCCCTCAATTTGAACATACCAAGAAGTTAATAAATCAGTGCATTTCTCACCAGCTACCCAGTTATAACATATATCATATAGAATCACTTCCTACTGCTTAACAGTCTTGGAAGTCCTGTTTGCCTGTTCAATGAATTCTAAAACCCTTAACTTATGTCATAAGATGCTTTGTAACATTTCTTCAACATCCTTATTTTCTTTTTCACATTTCCCTCATTACCCTACCAGTCTGTTTCTCTAATCTCTTGCCGTACGGGGTGGGGGAGCTCATTTATCTCTGTATATATTTAATTAAGTATTTCTTAAGTGCAGAGTATGAAACATGCCATGCTGTTCAGGGGCTGGGAATCCAGTGAGCTTTAAGCTTAAGTCTCATCCATGGCCTCAATGAGCTTAAGATCCAATACATGCCAAACACTAAAATATACATAAACATGAAAGTTTTGAAAAAAAGAAAGGAAGAACATGATGTTTCAAAAATTTTAGCATGGGAATGTAAGCTAGTTTGGGACATCAGAGAGCCACGATGTAGAAATATTCTTATCTTATCAGGAGAATGAAAGATTGAGTAAAATGCTCCCATATTCAGTACTTAGGGAATGGGGGTAAACTGCTTAAAAAGAGAAGGGACATTTCATGCTTCTTTATTTTGCTAACTTTCTCATCAGTGAGTTCTCTCTTACTGTCTTTGTGACCTTTTACAAAATGCAACCCCCATTTTAAAACCTTCCTAAAATCTCAGCCTGAATTTATCATTCATAAAAGCCTTTATTTCCACTGATAGAATCATTTATTGCATATTCTATATTGACCCCTAGATAGGAATGTCTTTAAGAGTGGAGAATCATATCAGGTTTTAACCTCTCTACACTCTTCCAGGCTTTAGTAGAATCTAGTAGGTGACAGTAATATGAGTTCAATCAAGGAACATTTTGGTCTAAAGAACATTTTGTCTAGGCCAAACTAGTTAGTGTAAAGTCCAGATGAAACCTAAGCCTTCTAATTATGAATCCAGTATTTTCCATCAATATTTCATGAGGTTATTAGATTTGATACTACTGCCCCAATTTTCAGAGTTTCTGATTCTGTGGAAGATATTTTTTTATGGATATACAGCAAACAGTCCCAGTCAGGATGCTGAGATCATGAAAATTTTTCCTGAGGTAAGAAAACACTGGAGTAAAATGTTCATTTTCTCCATCCTCTGAAACCTTGTGTTAATAACAGGAAAGTTTGCTGCATGGGTTAGTAGGGTTTTGTGCAAAGCAATTGAATTGCTTTTCCCAGATTGGTTCTACTGTCCTTCGGTTCAAAAACAAGAGTGTTAAAAAAAAATTCCAGTATAATATGTAGATAAGATACTATTGTGCATGTAAATTAAAATCTGCCAGTTAGATGTGCTTGTGTGAAAATCAGACAGTGGGGTGGCTAATAGCATTTTCAGATGCGGCCTGAAGACAGAAGTGCTCTGAGAGAAGTGAGCGGTTGTGGAACTGGCCTGTACGGCCTGTTGCCAGTACCAGCTTACCTGGTGTGGTGTCTGCAGCCCTGACCCGCTCCTGCTTTTTGGCACTAGGGGTGGTGAGGTCCAAAAGCCACAGGCAGAGAGCTGTGCGCTAACTTGTACTCGCTGCCCTTTCAGGTCCCTCGGTTCAGTTGTTTTCTGCTAGAAGTACTTGGGCAAGCTTGTTTTTTGAGGCATTCTGACTGCACAGAGTGATCAACAATATTTGCCAGCAGATTCACCTTAAAAAAACAAAATCTGATCGTTTTTGTGTGTGTTTCCATTTCTTTGAGTATTGCTATGGCTCTGTGTTAAAGTACATGAGATGATATAGAGATTGTTAGATATTTCATGGGAGCTGACACTAGGATGCAAACTAAATCCGGACCTATTTTGTGATTAAGAGGACTTCTGTGGATTTACCAATAATCTTCCAATGCATAAATAACAGTGATTAATCAAAATCCATTACAAAATTTCCCAAACTGCTTCTAATTGAATAAGCTCCTCACATAGTATTTTAGAATCTTAAATACGACTCTCAATTATTATGCACTTTTATTATCTCCAAATATAATACTTCAATGACTTTGAACATCCTCAGAAAATAGTCTCCCACTGCCTCCTAAACGCTGAGTCAAAGGCAAGGAAGTTATGAAAGATAAATGAGGTAAAGCTGAGATGTTTACTCTCAAAGCAGGAGGCACTAATCTTGTAACAATGTTCTGTTCCACTGGCCTTGTTACTGCTGCCACAGGAAGTGATTGATGGGGATTTAATCATTTTATCTAATAGCTCCAGGTATCAGAGAATGATATGTGCTACATATCTACAGCTTCTAGAACAGTTCAAAGTTTTGCAAAAGTAAAAAATCGGATACAAAGCTGCAAAATCTTTACTTTCCTTCACCTGAAGTAATTTGGAGACCCTCTGATACTAATTACACAGAATTCAGGATTATATGTCATTCTTTTGGAGGATAAAAATAGTAATCAAACTTGAAATTTACATAAGTCTTACTGACATATGAAAGTAACTTACTCCTATATTTCAAGTGATGAGCATTTAAAATAAACAAGTTGATTAGCACTCATCTGACCACACTACACATTTTAAAGCAAACTCGTGTAAACACAGGCAATATATAAATGACATTGGTCATATTCTTTTTTTATTTTTTAGATTATTTTTATTAGTTTAAGATAACTAGATAGTTTAACTTGTACTTGGTCTACTTGATGTCAAACAAGCAAATCATGCCATATCTAACTGTTACGCTATTAATAATATCCAGTGTCAATTTATTCAATACATAGGCGAGAGAGAGATTGAACTCAACTCCAGTGATATAAGAGATAGGAGAGTTTTAAAATGCTTTAGTGGAAAGAACTAGGGGACATTGAGCAAGCTTGGTCACCGTGATCACCAGATCTGAATTTTTTAATCAACTTCTACTAAACTGGGGTCTTATCTTCCCACAGAGATTACAGAAGAGAGACTCTATATCTTTCTTAATGGTTATATTTCAAAGGGATGGGTTCCAGGTCTTGAGAAAGACATTCTTGAGTTTTAAAACTGGCAAGAGACTGGGAGATTTACATGTCAAAAGGGCAGAGAAAGAATTTACAACTGCAAATTCCCTCAAGTAAATGCTCAAAGAAAAGAAAGGTCAAGGACCTGGAATCAAGAAGAAATCTGCTTAACATTTAGCCCAGCTGAAGGGAAGAATAAGACCAGACTCTCCTAGTCACGAACCTTAAGGAAAAATGTCAGTAATAGACTGGAAAACTTTTATTTGATTATAAAACCATAGCTTATTAAGTTAAAGAAAATAAGAACTTAAGAGTTTTGTTTAGAAAATAGATTTTTGAAGTAACATGATTATGAATTGTTTCAAACACACCATTGCCAATTTGCTGAGATTTCCCCTTTTGGGTATGTGTGCCATTTAAGTCACTTTATATACTTATCCACTCATCCTTCCATCCATCCCTCCATGCTTCCATCATGTATTATACCAACCTATTCAGAATTTAAGGCACATAGCAAATATCTTTAAATTTCTCCCCATATCCTGCAACCCACTAATGTGACAAAATTCCTTTCAACTGATTTCATATTTTGACATTTAAACACAGAAAATATATCTACTACATATTTACCCATGCTGGGCTTATTTTGCTTGCTCTAAATTTATGTTTCCACTCCAACAAATACTCCCCTTTCCCAGTATTCTGGCTATTTCCTGGTAATGAGACTCTTTTGCCTGAATGGCGCATCTTACCCTATGTGCCACTTAGTTCTCATCTTCCCTGGCTGTGTGGCTTTAATCTTGTGAGGCTTTTTCATTTGAAACTGTGTCTTCCTCACTTTTGCTTCTTTCGTGTACACTTTCCAGTTCTGCTTCCTAGTTCTTAAAATGTTCTAGCAACAAGTGTGGGCTGATCAAATGCTTGAGCAAGGATTGCTGTTCTTCAGTTGCCCAGTCATGTCCAACTCTTTGCAACCCCATGGACTGCAGCGCGCCAGGCCTCCCTGTCCCTCACCAGCTCCCAAAGTCTGCCCAAGTTCATGTCCATTGCATCCNATCAAATGCTTGAGCAAGGATTGCTGTTCTTCAGTTGCCCAGTCATGTCCAACTCTTTGCAACCCCATGGACTGCAGCGCGCCAGGCCTCCCTGTCCCTCACCAGCTCCCAAAGTCTGCCCAAGTTCATGTCCATTGCATCCGTGATGCCATCCAGCCATCTCATCCTCTGATACCCTCTTCTCCTTCTGCCCTTGATCTTTCCCAGCATCAGGGACTTTTCCAGTGAGTTGGCTCTTAGCATCAGAGGGGAGCTTCAGCTTCAGCATCAGTCCTTCCAATGAGTAATCAGGGGTGATTTAAGATCAACTGGTTGATCTCCTTGCTGTCCAGTGGGCTTTCAGGAGTCTTCTCCAACACCACAATTCAAAAGCATCAACTCTTTTGCATTCTGCTTTGTTTATGGTCCAGCTCTCACCACTATATACGACCACTGGGAAGATCATAATTTGACTATATGGACTTTGTTGGCAGAGTAATGCCTCCGCTTTTCAATATGCTGTCTAGGTTTGTCATAGCTTACCTACCAAGCTTATCTGTGTGGATAACCACAAAGTGTGGAAAATTCTGAAACAGGTGCGAAAACCAGACCACCTGACCTGCCTCCTGAGAACTCTTGTATGCAGTCAGGAAGCAACAGCTAGAACTGGACATGGAACAATAGACTGGTTCCAAATTGGGAAAGGAGTATGTCAAGGCTGTATATTGTCNCTTTGAGTCTGATTTCAAATTTTAATTATTTGTGTTTTCTCACTTACATATATGGCATCCTTTCCACTTGGCTGTAATATACATTATTAAACAAAACAACAGTTTATTATACTATGGTGGAAACATTTATCAGTTTAAATATCTACAATCATATCTATCAGTATTTTTATTTGTCCATCTATACTTTTGTCTATATCTAAACTGCATATATCTATTGAGCCTGGGTCTCTCATTGCAGGCAGATTCTTAACCATCTAAGTCACCAAGCTTAGAGAATACATTCTCTGTGTTGATAGAGAAATATGTTTTTATGTATATATAATATATACTTGGTCATCCCTAGTGTCTCAGATGGTAAAGAACCTGCCTGCTAATGCAGGAGACCTGGGTTCAGTCCCTGGGTTGGGAAGATCCCCTGGAGGAAGGAATGACAACCTACCCCAACATTCTTGCCAGGAGAATTCCACAGGGAGAGGAGTTTCGCAGACTACTGACCATGGGGTTGCAAAAATCTGGACACGACTAAGCGATTAGCACTAATATATACTTACACTTTCTGTCATGAGTATGTGTGTTTTTTCAGTGAAAATAAGACATAATTGATAATGTGTATTCAGACACAGATAATTTAGAGTTTTGAATGTTTTGCATATTTGCAATCTAATAACAAACTGTGGCAGGGTCATTTTTGGAGTCTAATGGTAAATCACCAGGATTCACCTCTTGCTATTGCTGCTGCTGCTGCTAAGTCGCGTCAGTCTTCTCCGACTCTGTGCGACCCCATAGAAGGCAGCCCACCAGGCTCCCCTGTCCCTGGGATTCTCCGGCAAGAACACTGGAGTGGGTTGCCATTTCCTTCTCCAATGCATGAAAGTGAAAGTGAAGTCGCTCAGTTGTGTCCGACTCCTAGCGACCCCATGAACTGCAGCCCACCAGGCTCCTCCGCCCATGGGATTTTCCAGGCATGAGTACTGGAGTGGGGTGCCATCACCTTCTCCCTCACCTCTTGCTAATGGGATGTAATTGAATGGAACCACAAGAAAGGAAGTACCGGTATACTTCATCTTGAAAAGCTACTGGGGTGAACATTTATTTCTTTCAGAGATTAAGGAATAAGATTTCATTAGGTTGGGCATTTTAAATAAAAGATGTGTGCTTATCTTGTGTAACTGACAGAATCTAGTGTGCTTCACATCTATCAATTTTCTGAGATTCTTGCAACCAGTATTAACAAAATAAATGTCCACGAACCCTCATTCCTCCTCAACTATCCTACTTATCTTCATATAAAAGGGAACTCAAACATGGTAAAGTCAGAGACAGTTCTTTTGATGTCCATTGTTTGATGTATTACTTTTAATTAACATAAAGCTAATAATGTTAGTTGGTTTCTTTCTTAATCCCTGTCCTCGCTCTTGCTGAAGAGGGGTGATAAAGATTAAGAGACAAATAATAGCACCATTCCATTATGATGCATTTTTACTCTAGCACATGGAATTAGTAAACTCAGATATACCTAGAGTAGTGTCTTGTGCGAATAGCACTGGTGTGAATTTAACAAGCAATGAATTTAACAAGCAAGCTCACTGTTTTAAATATCCACATAAAAGGGGTATATATCAACTAATTTTGTTAAGGCATTGTAAGGCCATATGAACCTGTCTGTATTGATCACAGAAAAGGGATATTACTTTAAAACTTGTGATTCCCCTGAAGTTTATACAAATCTTTTAAGAGCTATTGCTCTCTAGAACAGTGCTATACAAAGTGTTCTTCAGGATTGNGCCATATGAACCTGTCTGTATTGATCACAGAAGAGGGATATTACTTTAAAACTTGTGATTCCCCTGAAGTTTATACAAATCTTTTAAGAGCTATTGCTCTCTAGAACAGTGCTATACAAAGTGTTCTTCAGGATTGCTCCTGCTGCTGCTGCTGCTAAGTCGCTTCAGTCGTGTCCGACTCTGTGTGACCCCATAGATGGCAGCCCACCACGTTCCTCCATCCCTGGGATTCTCCAGGCAAGAATACTGGAGTGGGTTGCCATTTCCTTCTCCAGGATTGCTCCTAGTGATCATGAATTGTCTGGTTTTGGTCCATAACGACTTAAGTACAGAAATGGAAAGTAAGTGTTTAGACATTTTTACAGCAATTTGACATTGGTGCAACAACCTAAAATGGGATCAGTGAGCTTATCTTATTGAACAAGTTATAGACCAGTTAGTGTGCTGTGAAAATCACAAGTGGTGGACGTTATGTGCTCGGATCATTTTACAATACTGAAGCTTTAAGGTAAGTTTGCCATTTAAAAATAAATAAAGAAATAAAAGAAAGAAACAAAGGAAAGAAAACATAATACAGTGTTAAAATTATTTCATTAAAAGAAAATTTAATTTTAATGACTGCTGAAAGATTGAAGATAGTCATGAAAAGTGTAACATCACTGGGTTATTTTTGAACAAAAACTGAAACGATTATTCTGTTCATTCTTAAATTATCTTAAAAATCTCCTTCAGCTTCCAATGGATTGGAAATTTAAAAAAAATAAAATTTAAACTTGGCCATTCAACACATATTGAGAAGCTCTGGTTTATGGTGCAGCTTCTGGCCACCTAAATCAAAGCACCAAAAGCTCCCTTGGGGTTAGCTTCGATCCTATGCCTAAGAAAACCCCAGTGGCTCAGTGGTAAAGAATCTGCCTGCCAGTACAGGAGACATAGGTGGGTTTGCTGGGTCAGGAAGATCTGGTTCAGGAAGATCCCCGGGAGAAGGTAATGGCAACCCACTCCGGTATTCTTGACTGGTATATCCATGGACAGAGGAGCCTGGTCATAAAGTGTTGGATGCAACTGAGGGACTAAGCACCAATTTTAGAAAAATAAGGGCCAGGAATAATGACAAAATGGGTGAAGCTTATCTCCAGTGTATGTATGCTGGGTATTAACCTCTTCATGGTTTATTTTCAGAAATAAATCACTTATCACTATTTTAATCCGTTACTTCACTGATTAAGAAAATAAGTAATGTTGATCATCAGCAGTACAATTGATGGCTCTATGTTCTAAATGCAGGCGGATACTATAACCTTCAAGAATTGAACTTTTTAGCAGAAAAAAATTTAGATATTAAACTTTAGAGGATCTCCTTATCAATAAAATGAAAAACTTTTGAAATATTTGAGCAAACTTGTTCAAGAGAAAAATTTTACCTAATTGCCAAAATATGTAAAATAATTGGATGGAAATTACTATCAAGTCTAAATATTGTTTCTAATATAAAAATACCAAATTAACCAATGGTATAGACACATTTCTGACTCATCTTTTTCAGTATGCTGGTAATGAAGCTACCAGGGTCACCAAGGACTGTGATTTGTATCAGTTCTTTTATATTCACACCAATTTCTAATTTTTACTTCCTCAGAGACAATTCATGTTTCTAATTTAGCTGCTTAAGACATAGAAATAGGATTTATAAATTGGTATACACTCAGAAGATAAATAATCCATCATATTGTGATAGATAACACAAACTTTAATTACTCAGATAAAGCCAGTTTCATTAAAAAACATGTTATATATTATACAACCAATTCCCTTCATTAAATTCTATTAACAAAATTGATAAGCAATTCACCCAATGTATTGCTCTCTTTATCACTGATTTTCTTTGAATTATTAAACAAACCTCAGAGTACAAGACTCCATATGAATTTCAAATACCACATATTTATTTAACCAATAAATACTGCACATACCTTTTGTAGGCATGTGAGAAATTCCAGTATTTGTTTATCTGTTCAGGACAATAGAATCACCTAGATTTAAATTCAACTAATAAGTTGTGCTAAAGAATAGAAAGGGAAATAATAAATTCAGTTGCCAACTAAACAACGACTTTCACCTTTTCTGGAGACCCCTGGAGAAAAAGATACTGAAACTTTCTCTTTTTCTGTTACAGCATTGCTTTGCTATTTACTAAGCATCCCCAAATCAGGGTCTGCACAAATTAAATTTTATCCTTTGCTCTCTGTAGTTTTGTATTCTTTAAAAGAATAGGTTATAAGAACAATGCTTTGAAACTGTAGATGAGATCCAACCTTAAGAATTTCTAGTATATCTCATCCCATCCCTTGAGGTTTCCTCATTTAAAATGTATCTCTTGTACAAAACAAACCACACTTATAAAATGCCTTGTTATCACACATAGATGGTTTGAGTAGTCCAGAGCAATTTTCAATATACAGCTTATTTCATCAACTAGTAGTTAGAAGTTCAGAGAAGACAAAAAGTTAATTGTTTTCCAACCAAAAGCATACTGAAATAACTTAAAATAAGGAAACAAACTAATACTTGCCATATTGGCATTTTCCTCCAATTACAAAACAGAAAAAAACAATTTTTTATTAACTTTGGTGCATTGTTTTTTTTAAGCTTTGCCCCATCTTTACTTTTGCCAGGATGAAATAGTCTTTAACAAGATGTCTTATTTTACTGACACAGTCTTAAAGTTTTTATGACAGAGTTATAAATTGCATAACACATCATTAAGACCAAATCAAAGAATTAGACAACGTAGTTTTAGCTTTTTAAAAAAATCATTCAAGTCCTATCAATTTCATACTTAAGATTCATTTCAAACTTGAACTTCACATAAAGCTTAAATCAATCTTATATTCATGTAAATACACCTGTACCATAGGTATATATAAAGAAAAATGCTATGATTGCATAATAAGGGTATCTTTTAAATTCACAACAAAATACATTCTACAAAATTTAATATTAATTTAACATAGAAAATTCCTATAAATGCAAACTAAATAATTAACAAAAGTATCAAATTTAAGAACGTTAAAAAATTCTGAGTTTTTAAACCATAGGGGAAAGAAACATGAACACAGATTACTAGAATTTGGCTCTGAGATCCTCCTATTTTTCCTACTGAGATCAGTTTTGCCACAGACTTACCCAGATGTAGCTTCATAAACCCCAAAATGCCTTTCTAGAAAGTTTAAATCTCCAGGCTCAAAGAGCAGAGTGAGGAACAAAATTAGGTTGAAATTTCTTCAGAACCTACCATATTTAAGAAAGAACATCTAAAATGATGGAAGGGCTTTAAAATGATCAAGTTCATTAAAAGATAAGAAAATGGAAAGTCCTCCGAAATATATTTTATCAATTTATCTTCACTTAATTTTTCTACCCCTCTAACAATGGACACTGTGATTAGCTGTCAGTTTTTATTAATTTGATAAAGAAAATTCCTCTAACTTCAAAGTCAAAAAATGAAAGAGGATACCAAGGAACACTGTACTTTTAAAAAAAGTAAAGGACGAATGAAAGCCATTCTTTTCATTGAGATTGCAAAGTTAATTCTATTGCCTACTCCATGATGAATTATATGTATTATGTTATATCAGTTTTTTCAAATTACGTATATAACACATTTTCATGCAAATAAATTCCTACAAATATTTAGTATCAGGAAATAAATGTCTTATATGAACTTGACTTTATTTAAATAAATGCATTTTGCTCTTTGCTTTACTTATCAATAAAACCAAAATTAAATATAGTATTTAAAGTAAAAACATAAGGCAGTTCTCAAGCACCTTGTATTTATACTGACACACCCACAACGTGTGAAATTATTTTTAAGTGTATTGTTACATAATGTGCTTTTCCCTACAGGAATAATTACATTTATAACAAAAGGTGTGCATATACAACTCAAGCTATTTTAAGATTTATTTTTTCTTGTTGCTTCCATTTCTGGAATATTTTCTGTGTGTTTCAGGATTAAGATGACTTTCCTCTGTTGAAAGTGGCTGGACTTCAAGGTGAACCCTCGGTGCTAACATGAGTCCCACTATCCTTCACCCTAAGTCCTTAAATATTTTACTACTCCAATTATCTTTCTTCTCAGTATATTCACTTGTAAAGTGTTTGTAACTCTTATTTTGTATAGGAGTCTATTTCAGCATTCATAGTATTTTGGATCACATGCTTATTTTTTATTTGAGAATACAAACTCAGAGAAATCTTATGATTTGCAGAGTCCAGGCCAAAAATAAAAACGTCTCACACACGTTTATCATGCCAGAGTTCTGGGTTTCTTCTCTGATATATGAGTGACATCAGGCTTCATAGAAAAAGAGTTCCAAATAGTTGCAGCTTATGGGCCAAATTTTACTTCTCATAACACTCTACAAAGTTTTGAGAAGCAAATCATAAAGTTAGTAATTTTGTATAAAAAGGACTATGACTCAATCCAAATGAAGGCCTGCAATACAATATTTTTGCAGCTTTCTGAAACACTCTAATATCAATGTGTCAATATTTCAGTATGTTTTACCAAAGAGGAATGTTTTTAATAATTATTACTTTTATAACCAAATCAGATTCTCAGTAATAGACTGAAGACTATTGCTTCTAGCTAAAATTCAGGAAATGGCACAGGATTCATCTTCCCGTTGTAAACAACCAAAAAATTAAGACAAAAAAGGAGACTGACCATTGAGATGTGAGAAGGAAACGATACTATGATCTCTCCAGTTTATTGCCCTGAATTTCCAGGTAAGGAAGCAGGAAACTCATGTGAAACTGAGAAAAATTTCTGAGATGGAAGAGCTGAAGATTCTATTGAAAGGCAAAGAGTTTGCAGAAAAATGTAGAGGAGAATAAAATTCTATGGAGATAGAGAAATTTAGAAAATAGGCAGGACTTCTCTCAATTGTTTGACAGAGTACTAATTGAATTGAGTACATGAGAGAAAATTACCCCCCAATAGGTAAACAAATAAGAGGATTAAAGTTAATATTGTCCAATGCTTACATAGGCCTGAGAATATAGTCTTTCCCCATTTGATAAGCCAGAAAACCTCATAATTCATGAGCCAGTGAATGAAGTACAGAAAAGGATCCACGAACGGAGAAGAAGGAGCCATGAATGGAGAATAACTAGTGCTAGGCTAAACACCATTCTCAGAGAAGGCGATGACACCCACTCCAGGACTCTTGCCCGGGAAGTCCCATGGATGGAGGAGCCTGGTGGGCTGCAGTCCATGGGGTCGCGAAGAGTCAGACCCAACTGAATGACTTCACTTTCACTTTTCACTTTCATGCATTGGAGAAGGGAATGGCAACCCACTCCAATATTCTTGCCTGGAGAATCCTAGGGACGGGGAAGCCTGGTGGGCTGCCATTTATGGGGTCACACAGAGTCAGACATGACTGAAGTGACTTAGCAGCAGCAGCAGCAGCAGCAAATACCACTCTGGTGCTATACTGAAACTAAGAATCAAACAAAGTTTTCAGGAAATTTACATCTCAGATCAAAATTCATAAAAATTTATAGAGAAAAAAAGCCAGGAAATAAAAGGGTAAATTCATAAAATATATTATAAAAGATTAGGATACAAGAACAAGATCATGGAGAAGTAGATGAAGTGGAGTAGATCTCTCTCCACGGATACATTAGGAATACACATTCTAATACAGAACAGCATGCAGAACAGCTGAGAGCAGAAAGGAGTATCTGGCCAGTGAGAAAGAATATACTGAGTTCAGTCGCTCAGTCGTGTCCAACTCTTTGCAACCCCATGAAGTGCAGCACGCCAGGCCTCCTTGTCCATCACCAACTCCCAGAGTCCACCCAAACTGTTGTTCATCAAGTCCGTGATGCCATCCAGCCATCTCATCCTCTGTCATCTCCTTCTCCTTCTGCCCCCAATCCTTCCCAGCATCAGTCTTTTCCAGTGAATCAACTCTTCAAATCAGGTGGCCAAAGTATTGGAGTTTTAGCTTTAGCATCATTCCTTCCTAAGACACCCAGGGCTCATCTCCTTTAGAAGNGAGATCATCTCAAATCAGCTGGCAATTACCAGGTAACTAACGTCAGCTTGGCTCAAACAGAAGGACACTATATGGTAAGGTGGTTGGATGGCATCACTGACTCAATGGACATGAGTTTGAGCAAACTCTGGGAGATAGTGAAGGACAGAGGAGCCTAGCATGCTGCAGTCCATGGAGTCACAAAGAGTCAGACATGACTGAGCAACTGAGCAAAAACATGGTAAGAGGAATCAGTAGAGTTTTTGGTTACTGCAAAGGGTTGGAAGTTGAAAGAACCCAAAATACAAGGCTAATTTTCCCCTTGAAACTTTTGTTAAGTTCCAGGGTAGTCGAGACACCTGGGGGCTGGGGTAAAAAGGCAGAATGGAATATTCTGCAGTCTTGTATTTGCTTAGGAAGCAAAGTCCCATCAGAAAGAGAGGTCTGCAAAACACACAATCAGTCTTCCCCTCAAAACATTTGCCAAATTTTAACTTGTTTGGGATGATGCTTAGCTCAAATGGCCAAAAAAGGAGGACTTTCAGGGCAAACCCAAGGTGGAATGTATTTTGCTAAAGTAGAATCCAGCCCCTACCCAACTCGATCCCTGAGTAGACTGAAGCAATCTGCTCTTTGCCTTAACTGTAGAACAGAAGGGAAGGGCAAACTTCACTGTAAGAAGATATCATCTGAGGCCTTTATGAGTCTTTAAAAAAAATAGTAAATGTATTGAAGAAAATAATTAGAATCTATGAAGATAAGCTTGAGCAAGCTCTGGGAGATGGTGAAGGGCAGGGAAGCCTGGCATGCTGCAGTCCTTGGGGTTGCAAAGAGTTGGACACAACTGAGGGGCTAAGCCCTGCACTGCAGAATATTCTCTAACACCACACACAGTAGACTCCAGAGAAAAGACCTAAGTACAACACTGGATACCATAAAACCCCTAGAGGAAAACATAGGCAGAACACTCTTTGATATAAAACATAGCAGTATTTTGTGGGTCTGTCCCCTAAGGGAAAAAAAAAAAAAAAAGAAAGCAGAAATAAACAAGTGGGACCTAAATAAAGTTAAGAGCTTTTGAAAAGATGTGTATAAGAGACAGGCCATGAAGTGATGGGACCAGATGCCATGATCTTCATTTTCTGAATGTTGAGCTTTAAGCCAACTTTTTCACTCTCCTCTTTCACTTTCATCAAGAGGCTTTTTAGTTCCTCTTCACTTTCTGCCATAAGGGTGGTGTCATCTGCATATCTGAGGTTATTGATATTTCTCCTGACAATGTGGATTCCAGCTTGTGCTCTTCCAGCCCAGCGTTTCTCATGATGTACTCTGCATATAGGTTAAATAAGCAGGGTGACAATATACAGCTTTGACATACTCCTTTTCCTATTTGGAACCAGTCTGTTGTTTCATCTCCAGTTCTAACTGTTGCTTCCTGACCTGCATATAGGTTTCTCAAGAGGCAGGTCGGGTGGTCTGGTGTTCCCATCTCTTTCAGAACCATGCAAAACTCAGTGAATGCAGCAACTAGGGGGAAAGAGAGGAGTTTCGGTAGGATTGCACCTGACATTGGCTGGTGTGGGATCAGAGGCCGGGGTCCCATCCCCACATCAGGGCAATTGTCTGAGTCAGAGAAGAAATGCTTAAGGCTCAGAGTGAGACAGCTGCTCTGTGGCAGCCTGAATGGAATGAGAATCAGACGGTCCTTGCCACAGCCATACACACCCCAGACAGGGACGCAGGTCCCCTAGAAGGCACAGCAGATGGGAGCTGGAGTATGGGGATTGTGGAGTGATCCCAGGGCGAGGGCTCCAGCTGACTGTGGAGAGACTGATCTAGAGGAGGTGAGGGAGGAGACTGTGGTGGGAAATGCCCCTGGAGGAAGGCCAGGCAACCATGGCAGCAAGGCGATACTGCTGAGTCAGGTGAGGGGGTGGAGCCACCCCCTCAGCCTCTCCCCCTACACGCCAGCATCTGCAGCTGAACGATAGAGAGGCTGGCCCATCAAGCCTGACACTGAATTCCAGAGGAGGGCCCCACCCAGGGTGCCCCTTTAAGTGACTGATGCGCCGACCTACAGAGTAGGACACCAGCTAGGGGGCCCTGTCTATGTGCCGGGGGGCCCCCCTCTGTGTGCCTGACATGGCAAACAACAGAGAAGGACCGCAGGCAAGGGAGTGCTCTAAGTGCCAGAATGGGCAGAGACATGGAGAGAGATTAGCCAAAGAGGACGTCTGGTCGCCAGCTTCTGTAAGTGTGCAAAGAGACTCTGAAAGGGCCATAACTCCTGCAGCTGAGGCAGTCTGTGTCCCTGCACACTTGGAGCCACCGGGGTCCCCATGACCCAAGCAGCTGTGCCACTTTCACGCTCAACCCTCAGTTGGGCAGAGCTGCCAAAGGTAAAAAAAAAAAAAAAAAAGTCTTGTGTCTACACACGTGGGGTCATTTTGGCTGTGTCCAACTCTTTGCAACCCTGTGGGCTGTGGCCTGCCAGGCTTCTCTGTCATGGCGGTTCTCCAGGCAAGAATCCTGGCCAATATTGGTTGTTATACCCTTCTAGTAGTAGTAGGGTTGTGTTAGTCACTGAGTTGTGTCCAAATCTTTGTGACCCCATGAACTGTGCCCTGCCAGGCTCCTCTGTCCATGGGATTCTCCAGGCAAGGATACTGGACTGAGTTACCATTCCCTTCTCCAGAGGATCTTCCTGACCCAGGGATCAAAACCCAGTCTCCTGCGTTGCAGACAGATTTTTTACTGTCTGAGCTACAGGGAAGATCCAACTGGGAAAATACCCTTCTGGATGACTATATTTGCTGGTGCCCTCGCCGCCAATCCCCCTGAGTACCTGGTGCTGCCAGAACCCCTGTGACCCAAGCAGCTGTACCACCTCCACACCTGGCCATCATCAGGCAGACCTAAGTCTTCCAAGAAAGCCTCAGGAGCAAACCCCACTGGATGATCCACATGCAGAGTTGTAAATAAAACAATTGAAACCCAGAGGCAGTGTGGCTAAGGAAGAAGACGCAAAACCTTCCCACAAGCTGCAGATTAAACACACAGGATCAACTAGGCAGACTGTGTCTACGGAATTTATAAAAGGACATTGAGAGCCCCCAGAAAACAAAACACCCTAGTTCTGATAGCTGTGGACATTGGAGGCAAGAACACACAGGATTAGGCCTAGATTAGAATCTTAGCTGCCCCCTAGCAGGTTCAGAGACCAGCACAAAATTGGAGGGCATTCTAGGGAGGTGAGGTGGACTGTGCCTCACATGAGGGAAAGGACTCTGATAGCAGTGACTCAAGAAAAATATTTGTTATTCTTATGTTTTGACTTTTTCTGTATTTTCTTTTGGATTTTCTTTTTTTCCCCTCCTCTGTTGTAGTTGTCAGTTTTATTGGCACTATGAAACCTAATAAAGCTTCAAAATTTTTTTTTCAATCACACATTTTATGTTGTTATAAACCTCTGCCCCTGCATTGGGCTTTTGCAGTCTGTGGAGTTCTTTTTTTTTTTTTTTTAATCTTCTCTTTCCTCTTCCATTATTTTTTNTACAATACATGGGGTCACAAAGTGTCAGATACGTGACTGAGCAACTAAATACAAACAAACCAAAACAGCTACAGAGGACATTCTAAGTGCACTGAAAACATTTTCTAAGGTAGAATATATTACAGGCATGAGAATACACAATAGTTACTTATATGATTCAAAATACTGAAAGATTTTCAATGACTTCAGTGCAATTAAATTAGAAATTTATAACAGAGAATTATGTAAATCACCAAACATCCAAAATATATATAACATACTTTTAAATAAACCACGGTTCAAAACAGATAAAGGAAATTACAAAGATTTTCACTGAGTGAAGATAAAACATATCAAAGTTTATAGGATGCCACTAAAGCAATACACAAGAGCATGCTTATGACATTAAAAGTGCACTCTAGTAAAGAAGGTTTCAACTTAAAACCTTTGCTTCAACCTTGGAAACTAGAAAAGAAAGGGAAAATTAAGCCCCAAATAAGTGAAAGGACATAAAACTGAGAGCACACGTCACTAAATTAGAAATGGAAAAGAGCATAAGTGAAGCCAATGTCAGTTTCCTTGAAAAGATCAATAAAGTGATACACTTCTAGAGAGACTGATGAGGAAAAAATAGATAAGAGAAACTGTTAATTACATGAATGGAAAGGATGATATCAAAGTACAAAGAAGGTAACATTAATCTTNAATGTCAGTTTCCTTGAAAAGATCAATAAAGTGATACACTTCTAGAGAGACTGATGAGGAAAAAATAGATAAGAGAAACTGTTAATTACATGAATGGAAAGGATGATATCAAAGTACAAAGAAGGTAACATTAATCTTTAAACAGTGTTGCACCACTAAAATTGATGATTTACAGGAGAATGACTAATTCCTTCCAAGACATGAATTACAAAATTGCTCTAGGGGGGAAAAAAAGAAGCTACAGTGAAGAGTTGAATTTTACTAAAGAAAATACTTTTTTTGTTTTTGTTTTTTTACTTTATTTTACTTTACAATACTCTATTGGCTTTGCCATACATCAACATGAATCCACCACAGGTGTACACGAGCTCCTCCAAAGAGAACTTTAAGCCCAGTATGCTACACTGGTGAATTATAGCAAACGTGTATAGAGAACTATTATATTCTAAAATTTGTATTACTACACAACAATTCTTTAAAGTCATGAGTTACCTCATACTAAGCCAAACAACTATGAAACAATAAAAGTGAAGAATAAAATATTAAGTCTGTCCTAGTAATAAAGGTGGGCTACACATTGAAAGAATCAATTAAATCCATCATATGAACACACACACACAAACAAATGATGATCTCGATAGACAGAAAAGAAACAGGTGACAAGAACTAACATCTAAGAAAACGAACAAACGAAACTAGAAACGGGAAGGAAATTCTTCAACCTGAGTAAATCCATCTCCAAAAAACTACAACTAAGAACTTAAGAGAAGCATTGAATGCTTTAGCCCTAGGTTCAAGAGCAGCACTACCAAAAGCAATGGATAGTAACTGTTAATACTTCTATCAAACATTGTATGGGAGATTCCAGCCAGTGAGATATGGCTAGACATATATTAAAGGCATCAAACTGCACAAAAAGTATTGATAAAACTGCCTTTGTTCCCAGATGATATCATCATCTATGTAGAAAGCCTAATGGAATATAAACAAGAAGTACCATCAATAAGTATGTTTACCAAAGTTGTGAGATAACAACCATACAAGTATCTACTACTTTCCTGTATACTAGGAATAACCAACTGAGAGTCTAAATTTAAAAATATAGCTTATTATTAAAAATATGAATCTTTTGATAAAAATATATAATTTAGTAGTAATATCAAATGCAGATAAAAATATTAAAGAATTAGACTTCCATCTCTTAAAATAATTGCAGACTATTATTATAAAACACATACTTCAAATAAAATCTTCTGATACAGAAACTGAGAAAGTTGAGGCTAAAGAGGAAAAATCATTCCCAGGAGTTAAGGGAAAGCACCTGCTTCTGCACTTCCCCTCAGCCTTCGTGCCTCAGTTTCCTCAGCACTCACACAAACGGTTTGGATAAAACAAGATTGCAAATCAAAGAAAGTTCTTAATGGCGCCACCAAAACAGTCCACTCTTCTAATTGTAGGCTTACCTGGCACCTTTCTGGACATAATCTGTTTGATAAATAGCTTTGCTTTTCAACAGGAGAAAAAGTGTCATCATTCTAAAAGCTCCTTGGAGCTATATTGATTACAAGTCAATGAACTGATATGAAAGATCATAAAAAAAATAAAGTCAGTGATTTTAACTACTGGAAGNTGGACATAATCTGTTTGATAAATAGCTTTGCTTTTCAACAGGAGAAAAAGTGTCATCATTCTAAAAGCTCCTCGGAGCTATATTGATTACAAGTCAATGAACTGATATGAAAGATCATAAAAAAAATAAAGTCAGTGATTTTAACTACTGGAAGGAAGGAAGCTGGTCTAAGTGACAGTGGAAACAGAGTTCAGTCTTCCTAATTCAGAACCCATCTATACTCTATATAGCAGCGTCCGTCAGCGTGGAATCATCCATCAAGGAAGGGAAGGCCACTTTCAAATCTTTCCTAGCCAGGGCCCACATCATAGTCCTTTAAACCATTCCTCTTACAGGGAAAATATACTAACATACTTCAAAGATGTCCACAAATAATTATAGTTTATTTTAATGCAAATAACAATTATTTCTGCTTGGAGAAAATGATAGCATTTGAAAGTCTGGGAACATGGAGAGGCTTTAAGAGTGTGAAAGAAACAAAAGGGGAAGCATCTGACTGATCACGCTACCTTTTCTGAAAACACTATCTTTAATGTGCTTTTAGGGCAAAACTTTCCCGGTCTTTTCTTTGCTAGCTCCTTCTCTTCCTGAGGACATCTCCCTGCCCCACAATAAAACACACATATACACACACATAAAGAAGGAATTTTAAAACATCAATTCAGGCATATTTTTAAAACACTCCAGAGAAATCTAGATCCTTCTCCAAAGTCTACAAGGAGACAGGCGATTTAGCCAGAGCCGTCTTCCCTGACCTCACCTCCTCCCACACCCCCCTTGCTCACTCACTCCCAGCCACATCTCCTCCTCACTGACCCACACCATACATGCTCTGGACTCTGACCCTGAACTTTATTTGTTCCACTGCCTGAAATAAGCATTGTCATCTTTGCATGACTCCATCCCTCCTTGCATTCAGGTCTCAGTTCACAAATTCCCGCAGAGAGGTCTTCCCTGATCACTGTAATAGCATCCCTCACTCCTTCACTCTTCTTTCCTCCTGTGCGTCACCACTGAACATGCATCTGTCATGCATGCTGTCTGTTTTACTCTTGAATGTAGTATCCATCAAAACAGGGATCAGTTTTCTGTATCCCCATACCTAAGAATAGACCTCACGTGCAGAAAGCACCCGACGTTTGTTTAACGGAAAAATAAACTAGGGATACAGAGTGAGGTATAATAACCTCAGATATGCAGATAACAACCATTCATGGCAGAAAGTGAAGAGAAAGTAAAGCATCTCTTGATAAAAGTGAAAGAGGAGAGTGAAAAAGCTGGATTAAAGCTCAACATTCAAAAAACGAAGATCATGGCATCCAATCATATCACTTCATAGCAAAGAGATGGGGAAACAATGGACAGTGAAAGGCTTTATTTTCTTGAGCTCCAAAAATCACTGCAGATGGTCACTGAAGCCATGAAATTAAAAGACGTTTGCTCCATGGAAGAAAAGCTAAGACAAACCTAGGCGGCATGTTAATAAGCAGAGACATTATTTTGCCAACAAAGGTCCATCTAGTCAAAGCTATGGTTTTTCCAGTAGTCAAGTATGCATGTGTGCATTGGATGATAAAGAAAGATGAGCACCAAAAAACTGATGCTTTTGAACTGTTCTGTTGGAGAAGACTCTTGAGAGTCCCTTGGACTGCAAGGAGATCAAACTAGTCTACCCTGAAGGAAATCAGTCCTGAATATTCATTGGATGGACTGATGTTGAAGCTGAAGTTCCAGTACTTTGGCCACCTGATGCAAAGAACTGACTCATTGGAAAAGCCCTTGATGTTGGGAAAGATTGAGGGCAGGAGGAGAAGGGGACCACAGAGGATGAGATGGCTGGATGGCATCACTGACTNGTTCCAGTACTTTGGCCACCTGATGCAAAGAACTGACTCATTGGAAAAGCCCTTGATGTTGGGAAAGATTGAGGGCAGGAGGAGAAGGGGACCACAGAGGATGAGATGGCTGGATGGCATCACTGACTCGGTGGACATGAGTTTGAGCAAGCTCTGGGAGTTAGTGATGGACAGGGAGGCCTGGCGTGCTGCAGTCCATGGGGTTGCAAAGAGTTGGACACAACTGAGTGATTGAACTGATCTGAGTGTTACAGTAGAAACAACCCAGCTGCATATGTGCCTTTTACCAAAATATTTAAGTGGTCAATCCAACACATCTGTCACACTATGAAGAAAACTGACTGGTCCAAAAAGTAAATATGAAGTCTGTGGATGCCCTATGTCACATATTGATGAGGTTCTGGCCATACTGTGATGGGTTTCACTCTGTGCCTGCCTTCAAAGATCACACAATCTCCCAGGGAGGATAAAGTAAGTTTTCTGAATACAGATGAGGAAGGAACAATTAACCTAGGCAGCTGAGAGGTACCCGGCAAGGAGCTAGAAGTCATTCCAAGTGTGCCACGTATCCTGTGAAGAAGTCCACACAACCTGTAGGAGAGAGGGATAAACCACTACTCCCACTTTCACCTTGCAAGGAACCAGAGGACTCCATTGCTCTCCTAATTGCTGATTTTTCCAAGTTGGCATTCTTCCTTTCACAACTGTTTCCATATTTCTCAAAAATCCCACTGGAGTCATTAAATGACATTCCTGCACACACACTGAGGTTCTGTCAAACTTTCTGTTAGTGGTATGCAAAGTAAAAGTAAAGTAAAACACTATGACACAATGATAAACAAAAAATCATGTCACTGCTACTGGGAATGTAAAATGGCACAGTTTGAAAAAGATTGACAATTTCTCTAAAAAGTTAAACTTACACCTATCATATGATCAGCCACTTGACTTTTAGGTATTTTCCAAAAGCACAGAAAGAAAACTTTCATGAAAAGACATGCACACAAATTTTTCAAATAGCTTTATTAATACTGACTCTAAGCTGGAAACAATCCAATGGTCATCAACAGATGAACATATAGGTAGCACGTTCTGGCATATCCACACAGCGGCAAAGTACTTGCGGATACTAATAAACACAGCAATGTGGATGGATCTTAAATTTATTCTATCTGAAGGAAAGAAGCCAGACAAGAAGAATATGTACCATATTATTGCATTTATATAAAAACTAGGACATGCAAACTATCTTAAAGAACAGAAAGCATATCAGCAGATGCTTGTGAATGTGGACAGCTGAGGTATAAAATAGCAGGGCAGGAAGGATTACAAAGAGCATGAGGAAACTTTGGGTGTAATAAGCTCATTGTCTTGATTGTGGTGATGAGTTCACATTTGTAAACATATACTAAAACCTACCAAGTTATATAGTTAAATATTTGCAATGCATGGTATGCAAAGCATACTTCAACAGCACTGTTAAAAAATAATAAGACATTGAAAAATTCCTGGCCATCTGCATGGCAGCAAAACCAGTAGGATGAGGCTATGTTTCATTATCTGTGTGAATTTGATTCAATTTTCTAAGCAACTACCTCTAAGTAGCTACTAGAAAAACAACATCTTAGTCAATGCCTTTGAAGAGAACCTTCTCTAGTGAGTCAATTTACCTTTATGAACACAAACCTATAATACCTTATGAACATAAACCTTTGTTCACCAAAGGATACATCTAACCCTACCATTGGAATCCCAGTTGACTGTACCCTACAAGGTTAAACTTAAAATAGAGATAGCAGACCAAATCATTCAGATAGTGGAGTTAGAAAGCATGGAGGAATTTTGCACTTAAAATAAAGAATTGTCAGATGAAAGGTAACAACACATAAATTTACTGATGAAACTTTCTAACCAAGTAAAGAAAGGGACTATTAATAGTTTTAACTATACACCTGAATTGATTTAAATATCAGCATATGAAGTTAGCAGAACATCGTGATTAAACAACGTTGAAGTCAGTGTAAAACTACTCAGCTAAATGCATGAATTTGAGCAAGTTAACCTCTTTGAGACTTGGTTCTGTTATCAAATTACTTATAAATATGATAAATATTTTATGAGGAACAAGCGATACATATCTATAATACTTTTAATACATAGCCTGACACTTAGTTAACATTTAATAAAAGGTAGGTGTAAATAATCATTATTATTTTCCTGATAGTGGTTATTTTAAAGATTTGTAGAAGTGACAATGTTCTACTTCTAAAATGAGTTGTCAAAAAAAAAAGTAAAAGAATCTGAAAAAGAATCTAAATATATGTGCATAAATTAAAGTAAAATTTAAAAAATAAATTAATTAAAAGTAAAATTTAAAAAAATAAATTAATTAAAAAAATTTTAAATCACTTTGCTGTATACCTGAAACTAACAATATTTTAAATCAACTGTGCATGCATGCTAAGTCACTTTTTCGTGTCCAACTCTTTGTGACCTCATGGACTGTAGCTGGCCAGACTCCTCTGTCTGTGGGGATTTTCCAGGCAAGAATACTGGAGTGAAGTGCCATGCCTTCCTCCAGAGGATCTTCCCAACCCAGGGATGGAACCCACATCTCTTATTTAATTGAAAAACAAATATGATTGTTCTATTTTTATGGAAAGATTATGAAACACAAATCTGATTTGTATAATTTTAAAATACTATTTTAAAATCTTCTTTTATTATTATTCCTCTAGAAACTCATGAATTTAGTTTGCTGTGGGTTAATAGGCTTTCAAAACACATAGGTTGTTTTATAAATTACATATATCCTCCTCATCTAATATCATTATTCATCTAAATACTTATGCGTTAAGCTTGAGGCGAGAATTGTAAGGACAAGAGCTCAGTGAAGAGTAAAAACAAAGATAAAAAAGATACTGCTATGAATCGAAAGTTTGCAAGTTGGGTATTTTCTTTTTAATATTCTAATGTCCACATTTGCCTCCTGCCTGTAGTTATTTTGTAGACTTAAAAATATTTGTTTTAAACTCATTTAAAAAATTATATCAGTTTTTTGAGAGTTAAACTTTTCTCTGGGCCTTAAAATTTTAGACCTGCTTCAGGGATTGGAATATATAATGTAGATCATTGTTAAGAAGTGCATTTTAAATATGTAAGCATGCTTTTTATTTTTACATAAGTTAATACATGCATGGAAAATGGAACCAATACTTTTCAATATATTTAAGAGTCAAGTCATTCTTTACGTCAATTTTTCTTTACCAGAAATACCTTGTTATCAACTGATTTTGAAGAATATTTTTTACCATATTCCTCTCTGACACATTAGCTTACAACATTTCTGAAAGGAAGCTCTGATTCTTTAATGTTATATTTATTTATTCACAATGATAGGCAAATTATCTTTTGATCAATACCCTAGTCAGTATTAAGAAAGTAAAGAATAAAGTTGATATGATTAGAGTCAAGAATATGTGATTTGAAAGGAATTCCTAAATTTATATTTAATGTGGTTAGCAGATGACACCTTAGTTTTTACTTTACAAAGCTTTGATAGGACTTTCTTGATGGCCCAGCAATTAAGAATTCACCTGCAATGCAGTGGAGACGGGTTCAATCCCTGGTCCAGGAAGATTCCATATGCCAGGAAGCAACTAAGCCCACGGGCCACGACTGCTGAGCAGCAAGTAACTCCTGAACCCTCACACCTCACTTACTAAGCCGGCACATCACAGCTACCCAGCCCGCAGGCCACAGCTGCTGAAGCCTGCGCACCATCGCGCCTATGCTCTGCAAGAGACCACAATGGGAAGCCCTTGCATCGCAGCTAGAGAAACCCCACGTGCAGCAATGAAAACCCAGGGCAGCCAAAGGTAAATAAAAACAAACAAAAAGTTTTGATAAACTCTGTGTTTATTACTTATACAGGAGATTTCAAGGTAATTATTAAGAGCTTAAACAAGCTACTTGGCGTGTCAGTCACTACTATTATTTTCATTTTATTCTGCATTCTAAAAACATAAAACACTAACAGAGAGATAATTCTATACACACGGGCTTTAATCTTCATTATTCATTTCATAAAATAGCATTAGCGTAAGTATACAAAAGTTGACTGTACTATTATAGACAGCAGAAAAGGATAGCACTCCCTTTACAGAGAAAGTGAATAATTTCATATATGTGCAGAGATACATTGTTTTACTTCAATTGTCACTTCTCTGAACTTAAAAATATCCCTCATTCTTTACGCAGCCCAATTTGTTGTCCAATGCCATTAAAATGCTTTAGATTCTCTTCCAAGAAAAGAAGATAATGGTAGTTAAGTGTAATTTGAAAAAGTAGTCACTTTCAACAGTAAAAGGAAGAAAAAAGTAGAAGAACATTTAAATTTAAATCCTCAATTCAACAGATTATGTCAACAGTATAAATATGTGGTAATAATAAACTTCATTACCAATATCAATATTGTACTTTCCCTCATGTTATCCAGAAAAGGAAAAGGGATCATCTCCACTCCATTCCAGTCTCAATAATGCCTCATCTGCTCAATATATATACATGACTCAACACCCTAGAATCTAAGGACGGTGGAAGGGTTCTACAGCATCAAATTATCTCACAATATAGAATCCTCTGGAATAGCACTTCCTGAATAAGTCTTCCTGGCTTAACTCCAGAATTTATACTCATTTTCCTCTTATTTAGACTTGAATTATATATTATCTGGTTATTTCACTCAAAATCTTCATGTCAAGTTTCTTAAACACATTTTTATTGACCAGTATTTGGGACAGTGGAACTGTTTAATAAAAAATGTCCAATATTAGTAATTAACAATGGAAAGCTGCTTAATTCTTCATTTTATTTTTCTCCCATAGTTTACAGGTATTACCTATTGTGAAATGATAAGCTCTTATCAATAGTAGTGGTCATCAAAATCTGATTTCCCATAAAATCAGCATTAGAATCAATTAAAAATGTCATTTTTCAAGTTCTCACACCAAAGTAAATAAGTCAAAAACCTCTAAGATTAGAATATACAAATGTGTATTTTTTTAATAGAACTTATCCTAAAACTTAATATCCCTTTAGAGGAAAATTGTTTTTATACATATCTAACTTTACACTATACTGTTACACATTACTTTTATTGGATACTTTTAGCCATGGACCTAGTCATGCAAAAACACAGTAATTATATGTGGGCAAGGTTAGGAAATGTATATTTATTGAGTTCATATTGTTTATAAGAAGCTTATACCATTTACTCTTAACAATCCTAATGTTATTATCTCTATTTAGCAGAAGAGGTAACTTAGTTTTAAAAGTACTAAAACTTTGCAAAGTCAAGGAGCTTGTCATTTGAGTGACCAGAACTCAATTTGGGGCTTTCTTATTCTGAATTCTATGCTCTTTCTGTACTGCTATCTACCTTTTTCTTATAAAAGTGTTAATCACCTTTGGAATTTCCATTGAGTACCTGGTACAAAATATGGACACTTTTGTGTATCTTGAAATGCTGACTAAATTAATCATTTTTCATTATTTCCTGGAGGCTGGGATAAGGGGCATTTTCTTTTTAAGCCAGAATTCATTTCATGAATTACTTTTGCTTTACTCTATAAAAGTAATAAAGAACATGCTTCTCAATAGAATAAATTGTCAACTGACTGAGGACTAACTATATTATATAATAAAATTTTCTAATTTTTCTTTCTATAAGTGAAAAGTGACAGATTCACACACACATATAATTAGGAACTTAATTAAAAATAGAACTTCTATGATACACATTTAATCATTTTTCAACATCATGTGTATATATATGTATGTGTATATATATGTATGTGTATATATATGTATATATATATATACATATATATACACACACGTATTTATATATACACACAAAGGTTTCTCATATTTAACACTTTAGATAACAAAACTCTTGGAGAAAACTGCAATAATTTGAAATTATTTGTTTCTCTCAAAGGCAGAAAAGTAAACTAGTGCATTTGAAAGATGTTCAAGTGCGTGGATTTAAAAAATATATAAGTTAAGTACATATTTTAAGAACACTGAGGCTACATTAAAAATTTGGGACTGAAGAGTTTGCAGTTCACAATTTACTGGGCTAATTGTAGGGCTAATATATATGTGTGCTATGTATATATTTAACATAATTCAAATTCATTGAAATTTTGAACTGTTGTACTGAGAAAAATTACCACAATTCATATAAAGATGGGGTTATTCTCACTGTTTTTTAAAAAAATGCCAAGGGACTTTTTATCTGGATATTCTCCAAGGACCATAGAATAAGACCTTGGTTTTACTTTCCTTGCAAAATGTGAAGCCCTTCCACAGGAAGTCATTTCTCTTAGCTGTGTGTGACAGCAAGTGACAAATCCAAACTTGTGACTGGAATTTGTGAACTGAAGCACCAAAGAAAAATGTGCAACCATACACATAATTTTATACAGCTTTAGGGTCCTTAGAAGCTTGCTTGCTTAGGGTAGCAAGATAACTTATTTTTTCTAATTATTGATAGCAAAACTGAACATGTTTTTTCTTACAGTAAACAGTTGATCCCTGAGGAATGCAAGAATTAAAATAAATATTAAAATGTTGTTCGTTCATATCTTATGAAAATGTACTCTTAAAGAAGATAAAGTGTTAACAACCAAAGCTAACAAAAATTCTAAGTAAATTATTATTTTTTTCTCATATATTTTCAGTTCAGTTCAGTTCAGTTGCTCAGCCATGTCCAATTCTTTGTGACCCCATGAATTGCAGCACGCCAGGCCTCCCTGTCCATCACCAACTCCTAGAGTCCACCCAAACCCATGTCCATTGAGTCGATGATGCCATCCAAACCATATCATCCTCTGTTGTCTCCTTCTCCTCCCGCTCTCAACCTCTCCCAACATCAGGGTCTTTTCCAATGAGTCAGCTCTTTGCATCAGGTGGCCAAAGTATTGGAGTTTCAGCTTCAATATCAGTCCTTCCAATGAACACCCAGGACTGATCTCCCTTTAGGATGGACTGGCTGGATCTCTTTGCAGTCCAAGGGACTCTCAAGAGTCTTCTCCAACATCACAATTCAAAAACATCAATTCTTCAGCACTCAGCTTGCTTTACAGTCCAACTCTCACATCCATACATGACCACTGGAAAGACCATAGCCTTGACTAGATGGACCTTTGTTGGCAAAGTAATGTCTCTGTTCTTCAATATGCTATCTAGGTTGGTCACAACTTTCCTTCCAAGGAGTAAGCATCTTTTAATTTCATGGCTGCAGTCACCATCTGCAGTGATTTTGGAGCCAAGAAAAATAAAGTCTGACACTATTTCCACTGTATCCCCATCTGCCATGAAGTGATGGGACCAGATGCCATGATCTTAGTTTTCTGAATGTTGAGCTTTAAGCCAACTTTTTCACTCTCTTCTTTCACTTTCATCAAGAGGCTTTTTAGCTCCTCTTCACTTTCTGCCATAAGGGTGGTGTCATCTGCATATCTGAGGTTATTGATATTTCTCCCGGCAATCTTGATTCCAGCTTGTGTTTCTTCCAGTCCAGCGTTTCTCGTGATATACTCTGCATATAGGTTAAATAAGCAGGGTGACAATATACAGCCTTGAAGTACTCCTTTTCCTATTTGGAACCAGTCTGCTTTTCCATGTCCAATTCTAACTGTTGCTTCATGATTTGCATACAGTGTTACTGTACATTTATTATTTTATAGCATGCATAAGCATACATGCAAACTTATAAATAATAAATGCATGTATCAAGATTAAGTTTACAGTCTATGAACTTAGGAAAAAGAGCTATATGATTTTCATACTGAACTTTAGATTATTTAGTATAATGGAATGACTGGAAATATGAATTTACTCTCCAAAAAAGGAGACTCCTTACTGTAAAAATGTCTTGCTGTGATTTAGGGTATAAATATTTAATCCTGACAGGGTTATATAGGAAAATGTGAGCTAGATCTGCTACTTCACAGAAGGCTGAATGAGAAGAGTGAACACATCTCTCTTTTCAACTATATGGCCATTATCTCACAGGTTCTATAAAAATTTTAATATATTTTTGTGATACACAATGACTTAATATCATGATTTATATATTTTATAATGTCCTCTTCTAATACCTGTTGTAATTTATTTAAATTATATTTTAAAATTAGTTAACCTTTTTTATGTCATCTTATAGTCTTTAAAATTATTTATTTTTAATTGAAAAATAATTGTTTTACAATTGCAATGGTTTCTTCTAAACATCAACATGAATNTGCCATGATCTTAGTTTTCTGAATGTTGAGCTTTAAGCCAACTTTTTCACTCTCTTCTTTCACTTTCATCAAGAGGCTTTTTAGCTCCTCTTCACTTTCTGCCATAAGGGTGGTGTCATCTGCATATCTGAGGTTATTGATATTTCTCCCGGCAATCTTGATTCCAGCTTGTGTTTCTTCCAGTCCAGCGTTTCTCGTGATATACTCTGCATATAGGTTAAATAAGCAGGGTGACAATATACAGCCTTGACGTACTCCTTTTCCTATTTGGAACCAGTCTGCTTTTCCATGTCCAATTCTAACTGTTGCTTCATGATTTGCATACAGTGTTACTGTACATTTATTATTTTATAGCATGCATAAGCATACATGCAAACTTATAAATAATAAATGCATGTATCAAGATTAAGTTTACAGTCTATGAACTTAGGAAAAAGAGCTATATGATTTTCATACTGAACTTTAGATTATTTAGTATAATGGAATGACTGGAAATATGAATTTACTCTCCAAAAAAGGAGACTCCTTACTGTAAAAATGTCTTGCTGTGATTTAGGGTATAAATATTTAATCCTGACAGGGTTATATAGGAAAATGTGAGCTAGATCTGCTACTTCACAGAAGGCTGAATGAGAAGAGTGAACACATCTCTCTTTTCAACTATATGGCCATTATCTCACAGGTTCTATAAAAATTTTAATATATTTTTGTGATACACAATGACTTAATATCATGATTTATATATTTTATAATGTCCTCTTCTAATACCTGTTGTAATTTATTTAAATTATATTTTAAAATTAGTTAACCTGTTTTATGTCATCTTATAGTCTTTAAAATTATTTATTTTTAATTGAAGAATAATTGCTTTACAATTGCAATGGTTTCTTCTAAACATCAACATGAATCAGCCATTGAAAGAGTCCAGTATTTAAAAGTTGTTACATACTAGTTACTTGCAACTGTTAAATTATTAGAATAAATTGAGATTTCATTGTTGAATATACATGTAAAAAATACTATATATTGTAATAGTAATTACAAGTTAAATATCAAAATACTATAAAGTTGGAATGTTCCTTGTGTCATCATTTCTATCAGATTTTGACCACTTAGGAATTGTAGTTTTCTTTCAAATTGCTAGTGCAAAGCTTTTGCTATTTGCATTTTTTTCTATACCTATGAAGAAGTGGAAAACTATTGTCTTTGAAATTCTTTCCTCTTCAAATGAATTACATTTAAGCCTACTGTATATGACAAATAATTTTTCCTTTGGTTATTCATCCAAAACATTCTGAAG
Source organism: Neotragus pygmaeus (assembly GCA_006410875.1). Taxonomy (NCBI): domain Eukaryota; kingdom Metazoa; phylum Chordata; class Mammalia; order Artiodactyla; family Bovidae; genus Neotragus; species Neotragus pygmaeus. The sequence continues at coordinate 231,724 of SJYV01015492.1, read as the reverse complement.
ACTTAATGCATGTCATATGCTTAAACAACAACAACAACAACAAAAACCCTATTCTACTCCTCTCAATTCCCCATATAGAGTGAGAGCAGTGGAGAAACAGCAGTAATAACAAAGATGATGATTAGCTGAGTCTTAGAGGCTCACTTATTATGGTGATTCCTTAAAGTCAGACATTTGGTAATACAGGTGAAAGTATAACAAGGAATTGAACTGAGAAACAGGCCGAAGCATAAAGTGACACTATCTGCTACCCACGCCACATGTGATTGGATAAGTGGTGAAACTGATGAGAAAAGAAAGGCAGCAGTGAATGGGTAAATGGGATTACTCAGGAAATCTGAAAATGAGACACAAAATTATAGTCGAATTATGGAGCTTTCATTGATCAATCATGGTAGACTGGGAGCCGGGAGAGTCATATCTGAACCGTATGCCTGTTGGTCAGAGAAATCAAGTCTTCATAAGTAGGAACGAAGATGTCAGAGAAAATAAGCAACAAAAATGAGAGGGGGAGAAAAAAATCATTATACATGTTTTAAGTACATAAAACAGGATTGAGGACCAGAGAGTTGGCAACAGGAACAGATTTCAGCGTTGTTGGCCCTGAAGATGGAAAAATGAAGCGATGAACCAGAGTGAGGCACCTAGTACAGGAGCTTGCAAAAACTGGTGCTGAGCAGAAGCGTGGCCACGACGACAGAGAAGACTCAGCTCACCTCATCTCATCTACAAAATTACATCTAAGCAACTATTGATGAGAAAGACCTGAGGACAAGCAGAAAAGCTAGGGCAAATGAAAAAGCTTTTGTACAGCTAAAGAAACAATCAATACAAGGAAAAGGCCACCTCATGAGCTGAAGGAGATATTTGCAAACAATACATCCAACAAGGGGTTAATAGCTAAAATACACAAAAGAACTCATACAACTCTATATCAAAACAAATAACCCAATTAAAACATGGGCAGATGACCCAACTAGGTATTTTTTTTTCGAAAAGAAGACACACTAATGGCCACTAGGCATATGGAAAGATGCCCAACACCACTCATTATCAGGGAAATACAACTCAAAGCCACAATGAGATATGACATTACATCTGTCAGAATGTCTATTATCAGAAATGCAAATAATAATTATTGGCAAGGTTGTGGAGAAAAGAGAATCATCATGACTGTTGGTGGGAATGTAAGTTGGCATAGTCACTAAGGAAAACATATAGTGATGGCTCAAAAAATTAAAAATATAACTACAAAACAATCCAGCAATTCCCATTCTGGGCATTTATTTGAAGAAAATAAAAACATTAACTGGAAAAGATATATGCATCCCTATGTTAACTGCAGCATTATTTACAATAGCCAAGATATGGAAGCAACTTAAGTGCCCACTGATTCAATGAATGGATGAAGATGTAGCATAAATGCACAATGAGATAATAGTCATATAAAGGAGGAAACCTAGCCATTTGCAGTAATAACATAGATGCATCTAGTGGTATTATGCTAATTAAAATAAGTCAAATAGAGAAAGACCATGACTATATTATTTTGTTCATATGTCAAATATAAAAACAAAGCAGATGACGTGACTAAACAAAGACAGAGACATAGACACAGAGAACAAACAGGCAGATGCCAGAGGGAATGGACTGGAAAGAGGACAGGGGTATATGAGTGCAGTAAGATGCTGAGTTACCAAGTAAATAATACAGGTATAAAAGGTGCAATGTATGGAAATATAGTTCATAGTCATATAATATTTTCATATAGCGACAGATAACCACTAGACCTGTCATGGTGATGATTTTGAAATGTATAGGAATCACTGTCTTGTGTACCAGGAGTTAATATAGTCTTATAGATCAATTACACTTCAAACATAAACCCAGAAACAGAGTCAAAGAAAGAGAGATGATATTTGTGACTACCAGAGGTTGGAGGAGGGTAAATTGGATGAAGGCCATCCAAAAGTACAAACTTTCTGCTACGAGGTGAATCGGAAACAATGACAATATTTCTTATTTAAGGTTTTTACAACTTTACTGTAGAGCAGAGACTGGCACAACTATACTTCAAAAAAAAAATTTTGAGTATTACAGAGGAGTGGAGAGAAGAAGAGAAAATCAGAGATAAACATAGACAAAAAGGAAATGTAAGGTACAACAAGAAATAAAGTAAAAAGAACAGTGCAATATATAAATAAACATGCATTTGAGCTGTACAAGCAAGTATACAACATTATGAGCAAAAGAGAATTGTTATCTTAAAATCACTGACTCTAAAAATCATTGAAGCAGACTATAAATTAAAAACAAGCTAACTATATAGAAAATAATATAAATGAACAATTAAATATATTTAAACTGCTTAAAACTCTATAATTTTTAATATTTAAAAGTTTTATTAGTGAATTGGNTTAAGTCTCCCTAAAGAAAGCTAAATAACCTAGTTTTCTTTTCTATTAGACCTATATATATTTTGAATTTTTAAAAATATATACTTGGCAGTACCCGGCCTTAGCTGCAGCGTGCAGGTGCTTTGGTTGTGACATGAGAACTCTTAGTGTGGCATGTGGGATCTAGTTCCCCGGTCAGGGATGGAACCCGGGCCCCCTACATTGGGAGTGCAGAGTATTAGCCACTAGATCATCAGGAAAGACCCAAGACCTGTATTTTGAAGATTGCTTTTTAAATATATTTCTTCTTTCTATGTTCTCAATGGAGATGAAGAAAAACAGATTATCTTCATATATATATAAGCCTTTCAAATATAGAAGACCAATATAAGATTGGTTTTGAGGAACTGCCTAGTCATCCAATGGTTAAGACTCTGCTTTCATTGCCAGGGCGTGGGTTCAACCCCTGGTTGGGGAACTAAGATCCCACAAACATTGCAGGAGAAAACAAGATTGGCTTACATCTTTANGGTGATGCCATCCAACCATCTCATCCTCTGTCGTCCCCTTCTCCTCCTGCCTTCAATCTTTCCCAGCATAGGGATCTTTTCAAATGAGTCAGTTCTTCACATCAGGTAGCCAAAGTATTGGAGTTTCAGCTTTAACATCAGTCATTCCATTGTTATAATCTCAATTATATAGTTGAGATTATATAATAATCAATTACAATAATTGATTATAATAATATCAGTTAATAATAATAATAATAAATTACATAATCTCCATTATAATCTCAACCTCGTCTCCCTTTCCTCAAATGTCTTCTCTACTGCTTGATAAAGTAGATCCAAATGCTAAGGAACATATACTAAATGTAGTCATAACTGTAAAATCAGCCTGAGTCTCCTTTGTTTTATTTGCTAAACAGTAATATAAATACTAGCCTCTAAGCATTACTATAAGGATCAAATGGACACTATGTAACTGCCTACCATATTTTAGTAATCCAACTAACATGTTTTGCCCTCTGACAATATTGTTTTAAGGTAATTTCTAAGTAAACATGATCATTAATCTTTTATATAAGTGAAAGTTATTTCAAAGTATTTCCTGGGATTGATTTTTAGATAGTCTAAGCAAAATTATAGGACTCAATTGAGATTGGAAGACAGGTGCCTTGGAGATTCCCTGCTGAAGTACAATTTATTTCTCACATTAGTTTAGGTACAGTCTATACCCAGTTTCGCCAGACAAGATTCACTGAAGCCCTACATGCAAGGTTTATCTCCACTTTGCATTGCTATAATTATGCAATCTTACCTAGGACTTTATGTAATAAAATTAATATTTGGTACACTGTCACTTGAGAGTCTGATTCTCAAATAGAACACCATAATTATTATTACTGAATGGTGTTTACCTATGCCCTTACCTATTGCAAATGAAATCTCATAGACTAGCAAAGGTCAGATACATGTTAAGATAATACAATTCTATATTTTGGACCACCTAATTCTTACATTGAAATATACATCTCCCAGGCTTCCTAGGGGGCACTAGTGGTAAAGATCCCACCTGCCAATGCAGGAGACACAAAAGTAGTGGATTTTACCCCTGGGTTGGGAAGGTCTTCTGGAGAAGGAAATGGCAGCCCACTTCAGTATCTTTGCCTGGAAAATTTCAAGGACAGAGGAGCCTGGAGGGCTACAGTCCATGGGTTCACAGAGTCAGACACGACTGTGCACACATTTAGTAGTATCTATCTGATGCTGAAGGTGAAACTCAAGTACTTTGGCCACCTCATGCGAAGAGTTGACTCACTGGAAAAGACTCTGATGCTGGGAGGGACTGGGGGCAGGAGGAGAAGGGGACAACTGAGGATAAGATGGCTGGATGACATCATGGACTCGATGGATGTGAGTCTGAGTGAACTCCGAGAGATGGTGATGAACGGGAGGCCTGGCGTGCTGCAATTCATGGGGTCGCAAAGAGTCGGACGCGACTGAGCGACTGAACTGAATTGAACTGAACTGATCTCCCAGTATCATTGAAAACGCTTCAAAGATGATGTGGGGTGGGAGGTGGGAGGGGGGTTCATGTTTGGGAGCTCATGTACACCCATGGCAGATTCATGTCAAAGTATGCCAAAAACCAATACAGTATTGTAAAGTAANATATTAAAAATGAATAGTCAGAAGCTTAGAACAATTCTATTTAAAACTGACTCAAAAATAAAATGCAATTAGAAATAAATGCTGTGAAAGATAAAAATGGGGTAATGTGCCATATTTGTAGTTTGTAAATCAATATTTTAAATATGACAGTTTTACCAAAAAAATTATATTTTCAACCTTATCTCATCCAAAATATAAGCACTGTTTTCTGCAAAATGTTTTAAGTTGATTTTATAAAATAAATGGAAGTTCATGGAGCCAAAAATAGCCAAAGCAATCCTGATGAAGAACAATTTTAGAAGAAATACACATCAGACACAAGGAGATCAAACCAATCAATCATAAAGGAAATCAACCCTCAATATTCACTGGAAGGACTGGTGCTGAAGCCGAAGCTCCAATACTTTGGCCACTTGATGTGAGGAGCTGATTCACTGGAAAAGATTCCAATGCTAGGAAAGATTGAGGGCAAGAAAAGAAGGTGGCAACAGAGGATGAGCTGGTTGGATGGCATCACCGACTCAATGAACATGGATGAGAGGAAACTCTGGGAGATAGTGAGGGGCAGGGAAGTCTGGAATGCCTTAGTGCATCAGAGTCGCAAGAGTTGGACACAACTGAGCAAATGAACAGCAACAACACAGATACACAGCACTAGACCTGATGGACATCTTACAGAAATGAAAGCACGGAGTCAATGCAGTTGGATATGGAACAGAATGAGAAAGAACAGAAAGACACGAAAGAGGATAGAAATGACTGGCTGTCCTACACATACATATGCACATGCCTGTGTACCTTCTTACCTCTGCCGATACAATGAATCTATCACTAGGGTAGCTACCACCCAAACTGCAGCATCCAGAGACACTATAGAAGGGAAAAGAATCTTTGACCTCATAACGGCAGCTCTGTGATACACTAAGTACATTTCTGTAAACAAAGATATCAGACGATACCAGCCGCCTTCATATAACATTGCTTTATTTACCTAAATAAGCCATCCATTCAATAAATTATGAAGCATATATCATTTTCCAGGCAAACAAAACAGGGAAACTTGTTGCTTTTATACCATATACATCATATTTAATGAGGCAAATAATGCCCAAATAAACAATTATTTAAAAAATAAAAATTACCATGAATTCAAATCAATTATGGTATGGGTATAGAATACTGAGAGTTCCCTTTCAGATAAAACAATTGAACAAGAAGAGTTGATATTTCAACAGAGGGCCTAGTCAACGAAAACAGCAGGTTATGATATATCTGTTGAAGAACAGTTTAGACAGAGGAGAATACAACAGCAAAGACTGAAGAGGGGGAAAGTATAAGGGCAGCATTAAAAAGACTAAAACAGGATGCCATCAAGCAGTTAACGATCAGATTTTGTAGAGCAATCTAGATAACATCTTTGGAATTTTCCCTCACAATTGAAAAGATGCCATCAGATGAAGGTGGTGCTAGTGCTAAGGCAGGAGACATAAGAGATGCAGGTTCCCTCCCCAGGTTGGGAAGACCCCTTGAAGGAGGGAATGGTAACTCACTCCAGTATTCTTGCTTGGAGCATCCCGTGGACAGAGGAGTCTGGCGGTCATGGTCCATGGGTCACAGAGTCAAACACAACTGGAGCGATTTATCATGCACACACACGTCAGATAAAGTTGGTTAGGAGACAAACTCTGACTTACAAATCAAAGGAGCCAACAGGACTGTGGCACAAAAAGAGTGAAAGCAGAAATGAAATTAGGAAGCTTTTTATCATAACTGACAAAATGTGATGGTGACTTGGACCACTATGGTAGCAGCAGGAGTGCTAGAAATTTCTTGTTGGCAAATATGCCAAAGTTGGAGATGGCCAGCATTTCTGATATACTGGATATGTGAGGTAATACCAAGAGAGGAATATAAAACCTTTTGCTTAAAAAAAAACCTGGGAAAATAGAGGACTAATTTATTTCAATGAGAAATAGTAAAGGAAAAAACTGATTTTAAATGATACTTACATTAAATATAGGTTCAAAAGCTGCAAACACTCGCAAATTTCTTTTTCTTTTCTTTCTTTCCCCCCCTTTTTTTTTTGTTTCTTTACAGAGATGTTAATATTGTCAATTGTTTACAAAGGGGTGGGAAATACATGTTCATATGGTGGAGGTCTTGTTGTTGTCATTCAGTCATCAGGCGTGCCCAACATTTTGCAACCCCATGGACAGCATCATGCCAGGCTTCCCTGTCATTTGCCATCTCCTGGAGTTTGCTCAAACTCATGTCCATTGCGTCGGTGATGGCATCCAACCATCTCACTCTCTGTCATCCCCTTCTCCTCCTGCCTTTAATCTTTCCCAGCATCAGGGTCTTTCCAATGAGTCAGTTCTTCTCCTCAGGTGGCCAAATATTGGAGCTTCAGCTTCAGCATCAGTCCTTCCAGTGAATATTCAGGACTGATCTCCTTTAGGATGGACTGGTTGGATCTCCTTGCAGTCCAAGGAACTCTCAAGAGTCTTCTCCAACATCACAGTTCAAAAGCATCAATTCTTCAGCACTCAGCCTTCTTTATGGTCCAATATTCACATCCATACATGACCACTGGAAAAACCACAGCATTGGCTATATGTACTTTTGTGGCAAAGTAATGTCTCAGCTTTTTAATATGTTGTTAGTTTTGTCAGGGCTTTTTTTCCCCCAAGGAGCAAGCATTTTTTAATTTCATGGCTGCAGTTACCATCTGTAGTGATTTTGGAGGCCAAGAAAATAACGCCTGTCACTCTTTCCACTGTTTCCCCATCTATTTGCCATGAAGTGATGGGACCGGATGCCATGATCTTTGTTTTTTGAATGTTGAGTTTTAATCCAGTGTTTTCACTCTCCTCTTTCACTTTCATCAAGAGGCTCTAGTTCCTCTTCATTTTCTGCCATGAGGTTGGTGTCATCTGTGTATCTGAGGTTATTGATATTTCTCCCGGCAATCTTGATTCTTGCTTGTGCTTCATCCAGCCCAAGATTTTACATGATGTACTCTGCATATAAGTTAAATAAGTAGAGTGACAATATACAGCCTTGATGTACTCCTTTTCGATTTGGAACCATTCTGTTGTTCTATGTCCAGTTCTAACTGTTTCACCTTGACCTGCATGTAGATTTCTCAGGATAAGGTTATGTGGTCCATCTCTTTAAGAACGTTCCACAGTTTCTTGTGGTCTACACAGTGAAAGGCTTTAGCATAGTCAATGAAAGAGATTTTTTTAAAATCCCCTTTATTTTTTGATGATCTGATGGATGTTGGCAATTTTATCTCTGGTTCCTCAGCCTTCTCTAAATCCAGCTTGTCTATCTGGAATTTCTCAATTTATGTACTGCTGAAGCCTAATTTGTAAGATTTTGTGCATTACCTTGCTATCATGTGACATCATTGCAGCTGTGCAGTAGTTTGAGCATTCTCTGGCATTGCCTTTCTTTGGGATTGGAATAAAAACTGACCTTTTCCAGTCCTATGGCAAAAGTAGAAGGTTAGTGTTATGCTTATTAATACTGTCCATAAATTATATCCAGATTCTTAACAATTTTGGAAATAGGCATGGCCAAGTGACATTCTTGGGCTAATAAAATGTCAAAAAGGAGCTCTTCTTTACCGATGCCTCAGTAGCTAACAATGTTCCAGATAGTGGATGCATTATACCTTTGCATATCTGGTTTAGAGAGACACGAAACAGTAACCCATGATTACCCAATGGTAGATATGTAGTCTAAATAATAAGTATACCAGTGAAATGCTGGAGTTCTTTATTATGGCAGTTTAAACTATCACTTTTTGACTGATAATTTATAACTACTGAAAGATTAGTTAGCAATTTGGATAAACGAACCTTTGTTGGATGGACAAAGATCTGTCTCCAAAGCTATTATTTTTCCAGTGGTCATGTATGGATGTGATAGTTGGACTATAAAGAAAGCTGAGTGCTGAAGAACTGATGCTTTTGAACTGTGATGTTGGAAAAGACTTGAGAGTCCCTTGGACTGCAGGAAGATCAAACCTGTCAATCCTAAGGGAAATCAGTCTTGAATATTCATTGGAAGGACTGATGCTGAAGCTGAAACGTCAATACTTTGGCCATCTGATGCGAAGAACTGACACATTGGAAAAGACCCTGATGCCAGGAAAGACTAAAGGTGGGAGGAGAAACGGACAACAGAGGATGAGATGGCTGGATAGTATCACCGACTTGATGGACATGAGTTTGAGCAAGCTCCAGGATATGGTGCTAGAGAGGTAAGCCTGGTGTGCTGCAGTGCATGGTGTCACAAAGTGTGGGACACGACTGAGCGACTGAACTGAACTGAAGTTGGTGAAATGGATTGTTTCTTCCTTTCTTCTTGCATTGAGATCTTTAACCTGGGTCTTCCATTAAAAGAATGCAATGGGAAAGCCAGCTGGTAAAGCAGATAGGAAATGTACTTTATATTTTCTAACTTGAAGTTAAAATGAATTATGGAAGGGTGGGTTTGGCCATAAGAGACAAGAGACTATTTGGCACTGTGCACTATGTCGGTTTTTCAGTGGGAGAGAATAATCAAGTTTCTTCCTCATAGGGTGGAACTATCCTTCTTCCAGAGGAAGATAATTTACTCTTCCAAACAAGGAAGACCAAAGCCTTCAGTCACTTCATTGACCTCTGAGTAATGTCAATTTATCTTCTGGTCTATTTCCCACTAATAAGGACATCATCACTTTTTTCAACCTCCATTACATTAGCTAACTTATCCCCAAAGACCTGTTTCCTCAGAGCACTTCTGGCTCCAACATTTTTATCAGTCAGTCTTCAATCATGCAAACCAATTACTCAAGGAATATAAATGAAGGGGGTTCATATCATTTGTGTTTCAAAAATGTGATTGAAGGACTGAAGAAACCGCAGGGGATCAGTAAGTTTAGTAAATAATGAACAACTACTGGAAGATGTGGTTACTCAGAACTGGGGCCGCAAAGGTAGAAATATGTCGCTTCACACCTGGGATTGCTTTCCCAGCTGAAGTTGTGCTGGCTATGTTTGATCTGGCTAAACAGGACGCCAAGGGCTCAACTCCATTCCTTTTGAGTACAGCNTGGTTACTCAGAACTGGGGCCGCAAAGGTAGAAATATGTCGCTTCACACCTGGGATTGCTTTCCCAGCTGAAGTTGTGCTGGCTATGTTTGATCTGGCTAAACAGGACGCCAAGGGCTCAACTCCATTCCTTTTGAGTACAGCTGTGTCCAACTCTGTGTGACCCCATAGACAGCAGCCCACCAGGCTCCCCCGTCCCTGGGATTCTCCAGGCAAGAACACTGGAGTGGGTTGCCATTTCCTTCTCCAATGCATGAAAGTGAAAAGTGAAAGTGAAGTCGCTCAGTCGTGCCCGACTCTTCGCGACCGCATGGACTGCAGCCCACCAGGCTCCTCCATCCCTGGGATTCTCCAGGCAAGAGTACTGGAGCGGGGCGCCAGTGCCTTCTCCATGGACAGCTGCCGCCGCTGCCCTAAGCTCTGCTACCACACTCCTGTTGCTCTCTCCTGCTACCTCTGCTTCTCTTATTCTCACAAATGCCGTTTCCACAAGCACAGCAGGCACAACCATTGCTAGAGACACTCAGAAGCCATAAAAGCATCTTGCAATTCTTGCCATCTTCCCATCTCCTGCCAGAGTCTCACTATAGCAGGGCCTAGCAGGAAGGCATCTGGCAAGAGAATCTGTGAAATACAATGTGTATCATCCCAGGAAGAAATGGCACCTGAGTTGGACAGACTCCTAGGATACTAACAGATATCAGATAGTAGACTACAGAAGAACAGAATGAAAAAAAAAAACAAAAAACCAGCTTGAGGCAGGCCACATTTGATACACTGGGTAGATATAAATATCTAAAATTCAAGAGAAAGGTCTGGGATGGAAATAATCAGTTCTCTATAGATGATGATCGCTCAAAGAATAACTGTAAAAAGAGAAGAAAATTTGTATCAGGGCACAATCTGAGGTTACTCTTCAAAACATACATTAACAAGTAGTGAGCCGTCAAAAGAGATTAAGGACAGAGGAAAAAGCCAGGTTGCTACCAGTGCAAAATTTAATAAAAGTGAGGCTTCAAAAATAAGAAAGCAATCATGTCAAATGCCGCTGTTCTTGAGAAAAAATGAAGGCTGAGAACTAACCCAGAGTTTTGACGTTATGGTGGAATTAGTAACCTGGATGGTAGCTGCTGCTGGCGAACATGGGGAACAATTAGATGAGATTTAAGGAGACTAGGATAAGAAATCATGATTCTGAACACGTACAGTATTTAAGCAATCTCATTTGAAGTGAGGAAAGCATGTCAAACAGCTATAAAACTTGGAGGAGAATGAAGATCAAGAGAAAGCTGTTCTTTTATCTTCACTTTTAAGGTGGGGGATAATGTGAATTATTTGTATGCTTATAGGAGTGATACAGTGTAGAGGAAATGTTTTAGAACACAGAATAGACTTTTTTTTTTTCCAAAATAGATATACAGATGGTCAACAGACATGTGAAATGATGTTCAACAAATGGAAATCAAAACCACAATGAGATATTGTTTCATATCAGTAGAATAGGTATCATCAAAAAGACAAGAATGAACAACTGTCAGGAAGAATATGGAGAAAAGGGAACCCTTCTCCACGGTTGGGAATATTATAAAATAGCAGCAATTATAGAAAAACAAATAAACAGACAAACAAAGTTTCCTCAGAAAATTAAATAAAATATACCATACATTTCAGCAATTCCACACCTAGTATCTGAAGAAGATGAAAACACTTGTTTTCAAAGATGTATGCACCCCTTAGCTTGTTACAATGTTAGTTATGAAAGCCAAGATAAAGAAGAAACATAAGTATCCATGGATAGATGGATGGATAAAAAATATGTGGTAAATATATACATTAGAAAACTCAGCTGAATAAAAAAGAAGGCAGTCCTGACATTTTTGACAACATGGGTGGACTCTGAGGCTATTAGTCTAAGTGAAATAAGTTAGACAGTGAAAGATAATTACTGTGTCATTTCAGTTAGATGCAGATGCAAATAAACAAGTAAAACTAAACTAGAAGATACAGAGAACAGATTGGTAACTGCCAGAGGAAAGGGGGTTGGGAGGTGGGAAACTGGGTTAAGGAATTGAGAGGTAAACTTCCAGCTATAAAAAAAAAAAGAAAAATATATGGAGATGCACATCATGGTTGCATCTCAGAAGGCACCAAGAACATTGCATGGCATTTTTGAAAGAGTGAATCTTAAAACTTTTCCTCATAAAAGAAAAAAGTTTCTGCAGTTTTGACATATTTATTATGTAGACCAGTTTGTAGTACATACAGATATCAAATCAAAACAGTATGCACCTGAAACAAGTGTAATATTACATCGATCATACTTCAAAAAAATAAAAATAAAACAGAAGAGAGAAAAGAAAACTGTAGGAGGAAATATCTTGACTGAGTGATACGGGGTAGAATTCAACACATAGGGAGAAAGGCTTGCATTGTAAATGAATAATGTTATTTTATATATGTAGCAGAAACTAGCTGAACATGTATTTATTTCAATATTATATATCTATATTTGGTACTGGAAGATGTAGAAGTTCTCTTCTGACTGACATTTTGTTCTTATTTAATGGAGAAATGAGAAAGAGTCCCCTGATATGCAGAATCAACTAATAATAACAGCAAGTGTTCAGTGTTATTAGGAGCTGACCTGACATTCACAGCTATGTCAAGATGTTCTCTTTTTGAACATAAGCAGTGTCACAGAAATAGTAGAAAAGATCATACTGGTGATGGGCATCTTCTATATCTTGACTATGGTAGAAGTTGTACAACTGTATTCAATTATCAGAGTTCAAACTTTACACTTAAGAAATTAGATTTTATTGTATGCAAATTATACCTTAATACATACTGAAAAGAAGTCAGTGAAGTTAAAAAGGAATTGAGTCTTTATGTGTATTTCCGAGAGCACAAATCAAGGTAACTAACATTGGGAGTAGCATAAGGTCAGCACTTCAAAACGAAATTAATTCTCACTTCAGAGTATTATCTCACCCCCATTCCGCTTCAGTATACCTTACCAGGTTTCCTTAGTTGATCAACTCTAGTCTCAGAATTTAGATAGAATTCTGTCTATGTAGTAAGGTCCAATTCTACTTAGCAAACAAGTCCAATTAATGTGAAAAGCATAATTCCTTGAAAAAAATAAAAATGCACATTACATGGGCGTTTAAAATTGTGGTTAATAAAAATATGTGGATGCTAGCTCAAAACTGGATAAACTTTAACTTGTGATTTTACCAAGTGAATGCCACTCTTGGTAACCATGTTGTCAAATTTATCTAATTCCAAGTTTTCAGAGTAAATTTATCTCATATGCACCATTATTTATAACTATTTTAAGCTAATAAAGGGCATGTATGGGTGGGATTATCACTCTAGAACCATGGTGAAGTGAGACTGAAATACAAAAAACGAACATTGCCTCATAATCTTGTTTAAGCACAGACACATTTTGATCAGTCTGTAGAGTACAAAAATACCAAATATCCCTAGCGATTGTTGGCTTCAGGGCACAGACAGTGGAAGATTCCTGGTTGAGAAGAAGGTGGCTTTTGGAAGTTTAAGGAGATAAAAAAATAACCTAGTGAAATATTCACCTAGGAGAATAGGATTATTAATTAACTTCGGTTCTAGAAAGAATAAGTTTTAAATATTGCAGGTAGTGCTCCAAGGACAGGATAATTGAAATGGAGATTTGGAATCTGTTGCATTTATTATAATGACAAGTTTTAGGTCATCATATTAGGAGTATAAGATGGAGGGAAAAAAATCAATAAAAGTAAAGACGAGGAACCAAATGGACAGGATGTTGGATGGATTATTCAAATGTAATGCAATTTGAAAAACGTGGACCAGGACAGTGATAGAATAGATGTCAGTAAAGCAGATACTAAAATTATCCACGAACAAGAAGAACTGACCAGAAAGATCGCACAAAGAGTGATGATGCGGTGTGAATGGTCTTATGTGAATTTCAGTGGAGCTGAGGCAGTGTGGCTACGCATATCTATGAGGGATACAATAGACTAAAAGTAGGCATTAAGTGTAAGAAGAATCACCTATTGGAAATGGAAAGATTAGCCATCTGCAAGGGTGTAGTGGAATTCGTAAACCACGACAGCCTAGATCATATTATAGGAATAAGTTCACGTGTGGTTCAGAGAAAAGTGTGAGGATCTGTGACATACCTTGATGACAGTTCAGGAGTTCCAGAGGTACACTGAGAGGACTGGCGGACTGGGAATGACATGGAATATAAATCAGATTTGGGAACATGTGAAGTAATCGGAGGACGAGGATCTAGTTATTTGAGACTAAAAAATACAGAATTCTATTTCTGGTGATGCTAGAAATATGAGTCGTGATTAAACAAGACCAGATGACCTCTACAGGGAAGCGGATGACCAGATCTCAAATGAAAAATCATTTAATGGCAACTGGTTTTCTCAGAATTTTGGAAATTGTGATAAAAATGTATGAGAAAGAAAAANTGCTAGAAATATGAGTCGTGATTAAACAAGACCAGATGACCTCTACAGGGAAGCGGATGACCAGATCTCAAATGAAAAATCATTTAATGGCAACTGGTTTTCTCAGAATTTTGGAAATTGTGATAAAAATGTATGAGAAAGAAAAAAACAAAATTTTGATGTAATAAGGAGCATGCTTTAAATCCTTTTTAGAAGATAACAATGCACATGAACAAAATATTCAGATTATTTGGCAAAAATGCTAGGAAACTCTTTCCTGCATCAGGAAATTGATAAAGCAAGCGAAATCTGAAAAGATTCAGGGTACAGACACTCTGATAAGTGTTTGGAGCCAAGAAAGGTTGTAATTTTTTTCTATAAAATACACACCTTATAGAAAAATGTGTTAATACTAATAAATCCATTTAATACAAATATAAAACCAGGAAGTGAAAACACTAAGAAACTATATTGTATAAAACTTCTAAAATTAAATGCCTTATAGTCTATGCAAAAACTGTTTAAACGGGTTTTACTTCTACTTCCATTAGATTAGCTTTGAAACTTGAAATAGTAAGTATGATAAAGTCATCAGCTCAGCACTTGATTTTCCCAAATTCATTTTAAGATTTTCTTCTCTTTTCTTTTTCTTTTTTAATAAGTTGCAGATAACTTCTAAAGCATTGCCTCTACCAAAAGCATTTTCAGGAAACCAGAGCTAGATGCTTATAGACTATGTTAATTAAAATGCTCCAAGCAGTTTTCACTTTTTAGAACAGAACATTGAGTAAAGCAATTTTTCAACAGCTCCCACAAATTTATTCCCTCTGTGTAGGTGTGTGTGTATGCATGCTCATGGGCATGTGTGCACACACTCATGTGAGTAGCATATGGAGAGGAGGTTTATTAAAGCCTTAAAGCATAGTTTTTAGGTGTCAGAATAGCAATCCATATTTCTTTGACACTGTATCTAAGGTACATTTCTTAGAAGGTAAGTGCTTCATAGTAGCTGATATACCTTAATAATACTGACACAGTGAGGGGAGGTTACATTGAGGAAGAGATAGATTAAGTGACATGCTTTTAATATTTGAAAGGATCTCTGTTATCTAGAACTACATGCTCCTTTTACTCCTCTTTTGTAGTAATTTTCCTTCATTTCTTATATAATAGGGTACCATGAAATGACTTCCAGGAGCATGTCGCAGATTAAATCAAGGGGCAAGGACACAGCACTACCATTCCCAGGAGGGTTAGAGCACTTCCGGGAATGATTAAAAAGCAGGGCATTCCCTACTGACTGCTGAGGTGAGATGTATACTGTGGAGAGGACAGTTCCATTGAGCAGGTGTCAATTATAAAAGTGTTTGAAAATAGCAACCTTTCTTTTTCTGAGGATATTTCAAATACATGGCTGTTATATCTGATATGCTTGTAGCACAGGTCTGTAATTTCCTCCATAAACTTCAAATAAAAAGCTGTGAGGCAGCATCAGGCCAAGTTGATATATTTACTATCTGATATGCCTAATGATTTTTTAATCAAAATGTTTTTTGATTTAAGGAAATTAATTTTATACTGTTAACAATACCAAATTTCAGATGAGCAAAGCTAAAACATTCATTAGCTGCCTTTCTGAGTTTGTTGATTCACTTTATATTTTCTACACGGAGAAGGCAATGGTACATTACCTTGTATTTAAAAACCTACTGAGCTATTCTTGATGGAAGTAAGTTAATACTGAGCTCACTTCAGTTGTTCAGTCATGTCTGACTCTTTGTGACCCCATGGACTGCAGCATGCCAGGCTTCCCTGTCCATCACCAACTCCTGGATCTTGTTCAAATTCGTATCCATCAAGTTGGTGATGCCATCCAACTATCTCATCCTCTGTCATCCTGCTTCAATCTTTCCCAGCATCAGGGTGGTTTTTCAGAGTTAGTTCCTTGCATCAGGTGGCCAAAGTGTTAGAGTTTCAGCTTCAGTATCAGTCCTTCCAATGAATATTCAGGACTGATTTCCTTTAGGATTAAATGATTTGACTCCTTGCTATTCAAGGGACTCTCAAGATTCTTCTCCAACACCACAATTCAAAAGCATCAGTTCTTCAGTGCTCAGCTTTATTCTTTATTGTCCAGCTCTCACATCCATACATGACCACTGCAAAAAGTATACCTTTGATTATGTGGACCTTTGTTGGTAAAGTAAGGTCTTTGCTTTTTAATATGCTGTCTAAGTTTGTCCTAGCATCTTTGAATTTCATGGCTGTTACACTCATTTTAAAAAATACTGGAAATATACCCAGAATAAAACTATTAGGTTGTTTTATATATGAAACCTTTTCTTTGGTTTCTTTCCATCTTAAACAAAAGCAAATAAACAACAAAAAACCTCAACTGCACCTCTGTGGTCATAAGCAAATTTCATAAAGCTTTAATTCTTGTTATCTGTTTTAGCCTGGTGGGGACAGTTTTGATAGGAAAAGACAATTATGTCTGAATGGGACATGTGGCTTGCATCCACTTCGTAAGAGCACTGGATGTGCATTTCAATTTCATAAGTGAAATATGCAACAAAGTTCCAAAAGTTGATGACTCACTCTTCAGATATGATGTAAATCTGTATTTTCAGCTGGAACTATTAAACCAATTCCAAAAGATCTCAGTCAAACAGCGAGATTCAAGGGGTAGAGGATAGTCTGTGATTGCGTTTTACTCAGCAAGTGTAAGATACATATAGGGATTATAACTGGATAGCTAATACTGAAGTTGATTGCTTTCTTTTGCTTATGCTTTATTTTAGAATAGTCTCACTCTCCAATAAACAGGTAAATGCTGTGCAAGAGATAATAAAGAAATATATATTATAATCATTGTATGTATCTAGTTCAGTTTAGTTCACTCGCCCAGTCGTGTCCGACTCTTTGCGACCCCATGAATCGCAGCACACCAGGCCTCCCTGTCCATCACGAACTCTCAGAGTTCACTCAGACTCACGTCCATTGAGTCCATGATGCCATCCAGCCATCTCATCCTCTGTCANTTTTTTCCATTGTCTATTCTTGCCTCCTTTGTCATTTTACTTTATTTACTCTGAAGCTATGATGCTAGGCACATACATACTTAGTATTCTTATGCATGAAGTGAGTCATTTTTATTGTGGAGTATCTGATTGTTTTCTGCAAGAGAATTGGTTAAAATTACCTAGTTCACTGTTTGGGGGACAAACTATAAGTGAACTCTGCTAGAAAGACACAGCCCTTTCTCTCCGGGAGTGTACTGTAAAGAGGAGGAAGCCTAATAGAAGGCACTTAGAGTACAATTTTGAAGCATTGAGGGAAAATACGGTATGTGTGGTAGCCCACCGAAGGCCCCTTAACACAGATGTAGTTGACAGGAAGGATCCTAGAGAAGGTTGCCTCTGAGCTTGGTTTGGTCTTGTTTGGGGACTTGGTTAAGATGGCTCAGCTCTTTAGTGTGGCAAGGAAACTGACAGGCAGGGGAAGGGAGTAGTTCTAAAGGCATAAATTTGTTTCCAGTCATTTGCTATTTCAAACCATTTTCCAATGTTTGCAATTATAAATAGATAATACTGCAGAGGAAAACTTTGGGCATTAACCTTTGCCTGTGTTCCATACTATTTCTTTAGGGCAAGTTCCTCAAAGGAGACTTACTGCAGCAAGGGGCCCGGACCTTTTTATGCACAGAAGGGGACATCTAGTTCAAGGTCATAGGANCTTTCAGTCTGTATGTGTCCCTTGTTTTGAGGTGGGTCTCTTGTAGACAACATATATAGGGGTCTTGTTTGTGTATCCATTCAGCCAGTCTTTGTCTTTTGGTTGGGGCACTCAACCGATTTACATTTAAGGTAATTATTGATAAGTATGATCCCGTTGCCATTTACTTTGTTGTATTAATGCATTTTAACATAAATTCTTCTTTGACATAATTCCTACCTCTCATGACAAGTGTCTCAAAACTTCCAAATTCCTCAGCCTTCACAGTCTCCAAAATCCAATTTACCTAAACCAGCAAACCTATCAGACTTATTATTACTTTCAGTCCCTCTTACCATTGTCACAAATTATTTCCGTGGAGAATTCTGGGGTTACTGTAGGAAACATCTTGTTTGCTTCACTTCTAACAAGGATCATGTGTCCTTGGCGCTCTTTGAGAACTGTGGCTTTCTTTTCCCTCATCTTACTAGTGTTAGGTAGGTTGAGGATTCACTAATTTCTGGTTGCTTCATCAATAACCAGGGGTGAGAGTCTCTGTGCACTAGTTTTAATCAAGTCTTAACTACCTACATCTGGAAATTTGGTAATTGAAGATGCAACTCATTCATATATAGAGTGGATATATTTTTTAGCACTAAAGAAACACTAATCATGAGTCTGCATGGCAGATTTAAATACCACAAGACCACTGCTACACAGAATAATAATTAGCAAAACTGCCATTTATTTTATTTTCCGTCTTGACATACTGGTGTTCATTAAATGTGTGTTGGCCTTTGCCTATATTTTTTCTAGTGGCTTGTAGGCCTACAGAGTAACATTCTGAGTGTCATGCTACACGTAGCCTTCTTTTCATTACTATGTTCTCCAGTGGAACATAAAATATATCACAGCATTTTCGAACTACATGTTTTGTCAGTGATGCTATTGATACAGTTTTGCTTCTGTTTCAGTGTGCGTTTCTTGGACAGTGCTTAACCAGCAGATAGATGCCAAGTCACTAGCCATACATAGTATAGGCTGTTCTTGCGACTATTTGTCAGTAAATATTGGGGCATGTGTGGTAGAATCACATATTAGACATATTTGATTACAAGCAAGGAAATAATACCTCACAAGTGCCTCTAAATGCTGTTTCTTATAAAAACAAACTGAAAAGTACAAATGGCCAAATTGATTAAGCCTCCTCACAGTATATACAGATAGAGATATCTAGAGATATCTACATATAGATATAACTATGCACTTATTTTTATTTATGCACATATAATTTAATAATTAGAACTATGATCTCTTTATCCCATCACAACAATTCTCATTTTTTTTTGGAGAAGCACACACATTGTATTTTTAAAATCTCTACTCGTTATTTGATTCAGAGCAAGACTGAATATAATAGAATCTTTTCAAGGACATAACAACATAATTTTATTCCTTTTTTAGAGAAAAGATGAATTAAAGGAATTTTTTAAAGTACTCATCTAGGTAGTGAAGATTTATCTTCTAAGAGATTATAACTCATTTCATTTTTTCCTACACAATGTTATTTTCATTCTTAGAATTTAAAGGTTCATTACTGAGCAAATTGATTACGTTTAATGCTTGACAGACTACAATTCTTTTTCTTCATGAATTTAGTTTTCTTTTTGAATACAGTATTTCTCCTAATCGTTTTGGCAGTTTTTATATTAAGTACAGAGTAAGAGTAACAGCAAGAACAAAGGAAAAAACAATATTAGGCTTTAAATGTCATTTTAAAGATACAATTTCAATTATATCTTGCTCTTTATTCTCAATTTACATAACAAGGCTACATGAATTTATATTGTCATGTAAATGTATGAAGAGTTCATAGATGTAAATGTTTTTCAGACATCTGTTTGACCTGTTGTAGAAAGTCTTTTCCTCAGGGGGAAAACATCTACTTCACATTTGCTAGAATGATGCTTTTTTTGCATCATATTGTCAAATTCTGGTAAAAGAAACAGTAGAACATGATTGTGAGAAGAGACTGCCAACAAATGGGTAAAACTTTAATTCGAGTTTGGTAAATGATTTGAATTGAGCATGTCATTCAAAGCCCAAAATGTCATTTTATAAAATAAAATTACTGAATAAAAATGATAACCCTAAAGTCTAAAGACAGCAAGAAAGTCATTTTTAAAATTTTAACCTGTTACCTCAGATTGATAGAAGTATGTTTACCATTTTCTTGTCAGTTTAAAAATCAATAGAAAGATCATTATAACAAAAACATTTCATGTTAAAATTTGAAAATATAGAGAATATTCAGAAGATATTAACAAGCAGATGATCAGTTTGGAACTAGACTAGAATGTTAGTGACTGTGAGACTTTTGTTTCAAGTGTCAGAAAAACAAATATAATGGGTTTGCGGATACAAACTTCAAAAGGGCTTTGTTGATAAAAATCCAGTTTGGGTGTCTGGATATGTCTACTGGTAGTGTCCTTGGACAGGTGGGATCAAGATGTTACCAAACATGTCCAGAAACCTAAACTGAGCTGACTGGTGAAGATGTTCTCTACCAAAACATAACCTGTGAAGTCTGGAGGAACTCAGTTACTCAGACGAGCAGATAGGGTAACAAGTATCACAAAGAACCAGGTAAATACAACGTTAGAGGAAAATAATAAAGCTCTAACAACTGATCCTAAACAAATGAAGATCTATGAACAGTCAAAGAATTCAGAGTAATCTTGTTAGAGTTCAATAAACTACAAGAATACAGAAGCAAGCAACTGAACAAAATTAGGGGAAAAAATTCAAGAAGGATACAAGAAATTCAACATTGCAACAGAAACTCTCAAAAGACAAACATCCTAGAATTAAAAAATACAATAGCGGAACTGAAGAATTCAATAGAGACTTTCAAAAGCAGACTCAACCATGCAAAAGAAAGAATCAGCAACCTAGACATTAGATACTATCCAACTAGAGGATCTAAAAGAAAAATAAGAATAAGGAAGAACAAAGAAAGCCTAAGAGACTCATGGGACACAATGAAAAGAAACAATATTGGTGTTATGGGGATTCCAGAGGGGAAGACGAAGAGAGAATGTATATTTAAAGCAATAATGTTTGAAAACTTCTTGAACCTAAAGAGAGAAATAGATATCCAGATCCATGAGGCCAAAAGGACAAGAAATGGATTGAACTTGAACAGAGCTATACCAAGAAACAACATAATTAAAATTTTAAAAGTCAAACACAAGGAAACAATTTTAAAAGCAGCAAGATAAAAGAGAAAAGTTGTGACATGGGAACCCTCATAAGATCATTGACAGATTTCCCAGCAGAAACCTGTCAGGAGGGGAAATAAATGGCATGACATTTTCAAAATATTAAAGAAAAAACTGTCAACCAGTAACTCTTATACTAGGTAAAACTGTCCTTCAGAAAAGGAGAGATTAAAAACTTTTCTAAAAAACAAAAACTGAGGTGGTTCATTGCCACTAGGCCTGCCTACCAAGAAATGCAAAAGGGAGCTCTTAAGTAGAAGTAAAAGGACACTTAACATCTTAAGAACATTAAAAGGCAGTGTAAAACTCACTGACAATGGTGAACATAAAGTCAAAGATAGATTCTACACATTGATAATAGTTGCGCATCATTCATTTGCAACTCTAAAATGTAAAAAAGATGCAGTAAAAATAGCCATAACTATAATAATCTGTTATTAGCTATGCAACATATTGTCACAGCAACTATCCAAATGTGAGTGGGAGAAATAAAAGGGCAAAGCTTAGGAATTTTATTGAAGTTAAGTTGTTATATGCTTAAAACAGGGTTTTATAATTTCAAGATATTTTGTATAAACTTCACATGAAAAAATCTGTAGAAGTTAAACAAAGAACACAGTAAAAACATCAAAGTGTACTGACGCCAAAGACAATAAAATATGAGAAAAGACAGTAGGGTAAGAAGCAAGGAACAGTTGATCCACAAAACAACCAGAAGACAATGAATAAATGTCAATAGTAAGACTTTCTTGTCAATAATTTCTTTAAATATAAGTAGATTAAATAATGTAGCCAACAATATAGAATGCTTGAAGAAATGAGGAAAAAAAAATAAGATCCAGAAATATGCTGCTAATGAGTCACTTTAGCTATAAAGACACAAATAGGCCAAGAGTGAAAGGACAGAAAAAGACGATTCAATTAAGTGGCAACAACAGCAACAACAGCAGGGATAGTTTTGTGCATGTCAGGCAATACGGACTTCTAATGCAGAGTCAGACATGACTGAGCCACTGAACTGAACTGAAATGAACTGAATGCAGAGTGTGTGGCTTTGATCCCTGGTCAGGGAGCTAAAAATCCCACATGCTTCAGGGCCAAAAAATAAAAACATAAACTAGAAGCAATATTGTAACAAACTCAATAAAGACTACAAAACAAAAATGATCCATTGACTTATAATGGTAAAAAGAAAAAAACAAGGTCATTATATAATGGTAAAGAGGTCAATTCACCAAAACAACAATTTTAGATACTTATTCACTCAATATTAGAGGATCTAATTTTTTTTAAAAATCACAGAAAAAAGGAGAGATAAACAACAATATGATAATGGTTGGGGACATTAATACTCCACTGTCAACAATGGATAGATCAATCCAGACAGGAATACCTTTAAAAGCAAAAAGAAAAAACCAAGTGTTTTCTCTGACCACAATGGGATAAAGCTAGAAATCAGTATCAGAAAAAAAATTGGAAAATTCTTGAATACATTAAAATTTAACAATGGTCTCCTAAATAACCAATGGAGAAATTAAAGGGGGGGAAGAAAAATATTTCCTTGAGACAAAACTGGAAACATAACATACCAGCATGTATAGGATGCAACAGAAGGTGATCTAAAAGGGAAGATCATAGCAAGAAATGCCAACATCAGACAAGAAGGTTGCCAAATAAACAACCAAAATCTATGCCCTAAGGACCTTGAAAATGAAGAAACTGAACTAAAACATTTCAAAAAATAAATTAGTAGAAAGCTTCTGCACAACCAAATAAACCATCAACAACATAAAGGTGGGAAAAATACACATTAAAAGGTTAACATACATAATATTAACCACCATGGATTCCCTGGTGCTCAGATGCTAAAGAATCTATCTGTAATGCAGGAGATGGGAGGTGGGGTTCATCCCTGGGTTGGGCAAAGTAATAATATTCTATCTAAATATGACTTATATAAGCAAAAACCCCAAATCCTTGCTGAAACAAATTCCAGATATTGTTAAAATATAAACACTGGAAAGAAGAAAGTTTTGAAGCTTGGATTAAAGAGTAAGGGAAAGAATGTTAACAGAAAATTCAGGAAACAACTACTTAGGGGTTCCCCAGTGCCTCAGTGCAGGAGATGCAGGTTCAATCCCTGGGTCAGGAAGATGCCTTGGAGTAGGAAATGGCAACCCACTCCAGTATTCTTGTCTGGGAAATTGCAAGGACAGAGGACCCTGGTGGGCTACAGTCTGTGTGGTCACAGTCAGACATGACTGAGCGTGCACACACAAACACACAGAATTCTTAGATAATACAGGCAAAAATCTGTTAGAACTAGAACATGGTGAATAATTCTTAAACGTGATACCAAAAGCACAATCCATAAAACAACCAATTGATAATCATCATAATGAAAATCTTTTTCTCTCTGAAATACACTATTAAGAAACGAGCTACATAGAGTGAAAAAAAAAAAAAAAAAGATCTGCCCACTAAATGACAAAGGACTCATAGAGTGAAAACCAGAAAATTGGCTAAATACATGAAGACACATTCTACTGAGTAGAATACATTAGTAGAAAATAAGCATGTGAAGATATGTTTGACATCATTAGTCAATCAGTTCAGTTCAGTCGCTCAGTTGTGTCCGGCTCTTTGCGACCCCATGAATAGCAGCACGCCAGGCCTCCCTGTCCATCACCATCTCCCGGAGTTCACTCAGACTCGACTCAGACTCATGTCCATTGAGTCAGTGATGTCATCCAGCCATCTCATCCTCTGTCGTCCCCT
>SJYV01015492.1:189258-207779 GCA_006410875.1 Neotragus pygmaeus | reverse complement strand
ATTGGAATGAAAACTGACCTTTTCCAGTCCTGTGGCCACTGCTGAGTTTTCCAAATTTGCTGGCATATTGAGTGCAGCACTTTCACAGCATCATCTTCTAGGATTCTAAATAGCTCCGCTAGAATTCCATCATCTCCAGTAGCTTTGTTCATATTGATGCTTCCTGAGGCCCTCTTGATACATTCCAGGATGTCTGGCTCTAGGTGAGTGATCACATCATTGTGATTATCTGGGTCATGAAGATCTTTTTTGTACCATTCTTCTGTGTATTCTTGTTATCTCTTCTTAATATCTTCTGCTTCTGTTAGGTCCATACCACTTCTGTCCTTTATTTTGCCCATCTTTGCATGAAATGTTTCCTAGGGATCTCTAATTTTCTTGAAGAGATCTCTAACCTTTCCCATTCTATTGTCTTCCTCTATTTCTTTTCATTGATCGCTGAGGAAATCTTTATCTCTCCTTGCTATTCTTTCTTTGGAACTCTACATTCAAATGGGTATATCTTTCCCTTTCTGCCTTGCCTTTCGCTTCTCTTCTTTTCATAGCTATTTGTAAGGCCTCCTCAGACTGTAATTTACCTTTTTGCATTTCTCTTTCATGGGGATGGTCCTAATCACTTCCTCTTGTACAATGACACAAACCTCTGTCCATAGTTCTTCAGACACTCTGTCCTGCTGAGAGCCAGCGTGAGGAACTCCACCCATGGCAAAGGTCATGAGGAAGGAGGCTTGGGGATACTCAAAGGCATGATCAAGCCTCAGGAAAACCCCCTGTTCCCGAGGATCTACCCCCAAAACCAGAGTCTACCTACTTTACTGTTTCATGATTTCACCTGTACCTCTGACTTTACAGGGGGCTGACCACAAGAGTGTTTCAACTTACAACTCCTCTGAAGGTTATCTAGCCTGCCTGTACAGGTTCCTCAGGTGACATGTGATTGTTTACAGCCTCCCAACCAGGAGAGGCATGAGATGTTTTAGACTTACTAAAGGCAAATTCTTTTGGGAAGTTAGAGATTATTAGTATAGTGGGTTGGTTAAGAATTATATTGGTGAAGGGTTTTTCATTTGTTGTGCCAATAATTGCTGCTAATTCCCTGCCCTGGGTGTGACACGGGTGTCTCAGGTCAAACCTCTCTGCTGACAGACTAGCTTGTGTGACAGGATTATCCATCCTCCTGCAACTATGCACATGATTGTTTACTACCTCTCAACCATAAATAGCACAGAGAGTTTGGAGTATTTTGAGAGTCTTAATTAGCATAGGGCTTTTCTCATTGTTGAGTCAATGATCTCCATATCTTTAGGCACCTGGGAATATATTAATCAATGTATTTGGAATATAGAAAAGGAAATATAGTAGTTTTTGATGTTAGCAATACTAGACATTTTTAACAAAATTTCTCTTTTGTTGTAGATCACTGTACTTTGTTATAAATCACTGTGTCCTTGCTATGTAAAAATGTAACTTTATCACTATCTTAAGACTAAATAGATCTTAAGGGGAACATTGGTTTTCATTTTTTGGGCTGATGTTTACTGCTAAATCTCCATATTCCCTGCTCTTAGAATGAATATAACTAGCATATAGGAGAAATAAGTATTAACCTTTAAGTGATTAATCTTAACATGATTAATGTTAACCTTGGGTTAAATAAATCTCTTTCTTGATTATAACTCACTACACCCTCACCCTATAGGAATGCAACTTTATTTGGAGGGTGGTGCCTGGTTTAAGAAAAAACACCCTTGGAAAACATAAGTTTTTTGGTTATCAGAAAGAAAGGATCATAAAATGTCAGCAGGCCTCATGGCCAGAAGATGATGTAAAACCCCTAAAACCTTTTTTATACATTTATGTGAAGCACCTGATTTTGACAAGGGTCAGGTCTGCTGACACCCACGTGACTGTATTCATCCCTACATGTAACAAAAGGTATATAAGCAAACCTGAAAAATAAAGAAATAGGATCAGTTCTGGAAAGACTGATTCCTCCATGTCATTTCTTTCTTGCTCCCCATTTTCCTGGCTGAATTCTCATCTGGATGTGGGTGCTCACCAAGCCTGCTAATTTTGTCTGGGCTTCTAAGATCAGACTGGGGAGGCCTCAGTGCCTCCTCTCCTTAGGGAGAATGGAAAGACGCCTGTGGCCTACGTAGGTGGTGATAGTTATTCCACGTAAACCAAGTTATTCAGCCTCTTTTTCTCCACTAATATTTGCTACTACACTATCCGTTTCGAATCTCTCTATATATCTGCAACTAAATAAGTTTTTTCCTAGGACGCCTACTCCATCTCCCCTTCGAATTACCCTGGATCCACTGGGGCTGGACCCCGGCACTGTCTATCAGATCTAATCCCTTAAATCTGTCTGTGGCTTCCACTGTGTAATCATAAGGGATTTTATTTAGATCACACCTGAATGGTCTAGTGGTTTTCCCTACTTTCTTCAATTAAATCTGAATTTGGCAATAAAGAATTCATGATCTGAGTCACAGTCAGCTCCCAGTCTTGTTTTTGCTGATTGTATAGAGCTTCTCCATCTTTGGCTGCAAAAAATAATCAATCTGATTTTGGTATTGACCATCTGGTGATGTCTATGTGTCAAGTCTTGTCTTGTGCTGTTGGAAGAGGGTATTTGCTATCACCAGTGTGTTCTCTTGGTAAAACTCTATTAACCTTTGCCCTGTTTCATTCTGTACTCCACAGCCAAATTTGCCTGTCACTCCAGATATTTCTGACTTCCTACTTTTGCATTCCAGTCCCCTGTAATGAAAAGGACATCTTTTTTGGGTGTTAGTTCTAAAAGGTCTTGTAGGTCTTCATGCATAAATGCCTGCTAAGTTGCTTCAGGTGTGTCCAACTCTGTGTGACCCCACAGATGGCAGCCCATCAGGGTCCTCTGTCTACAGGATTCTCCAGGCAAGAATATTGGAGTGCATCGCCATTTCCTTCTCCAGGTCTTCATAGAATCATTCAACTTCAGCTTCTTCAGCATTACCAGTCAGGGCATAGACTCGAATCACCGTGGTATTGAATGCTTGTGCCCTGGCAATGAACAGATATTGTTCTGTCAGTTTTGAGACTGCATCCAGCTCCTGCATTCCAGATTCCCTTGTTGACTATGATGGCTACTCCATTTTTTCTAAGGGATTCCTGCCCAGAGTAGTAAATAAAATGGTCATCTGAGTTAAATTCACCCATTTCAGTTTGCTGATTCCTAAAATGTCGATGTTCATTCTTGCCATACCCTGTTTGACCACTCCCAATTTGCTTGATTCATGGACCTAACATTCCAGAGGTTCCTATGCAATATTGCTCTTTACAGGGTCAGACTTTGCTTCCATCACCAGTCACATGCACAACTGGCTGCTGTTTTTGCTTTGGCTCCGTCTCTTCCTTCTTTCTGGTGTTATTTCTCCAATGATCTGCATTAGCATATTGGGCACCTACAGACCTAGGGAGTTCATCTTTCAATGTCCTATCTTTTTGCCTTTGCACACTGTTAATGGGGTTCTCAAGATAGGAATACTGAAGTGGTTTGCCATACCCTTTTGCAGTGGACCACATTTTGTAAGAACTCTCCACCATGACCTGTCCCTCTTGGGTGGCCCCACACAGCCTGGCTCATAGTTTCATTGGGTTAAACAAGACTGTGTTCCCTGTGATCATATTGGTTAGTTTTCTGGGATTGTGATTTTCATTCTGTCTGCCCTCTGGTGGAGAAGATAAGAAGCCTATGGAAGCTTCCTGATGGGAGAGACTGACTGAGGGGGAAACTGGGTTTGTTCTGATGGGAGAGGCCATGCTCAGTATATCTTTGATCCAACTTTCTGTTGAAGGGTGGGGCTGTCTTCCCTACCTGTTGTTTGACCTGAGGCCAAACTATGGTGGAGGTAATAAAGATAATGGCAACCTCCTTCAAAACATCTCATGTGCAAGCTGCTGCACTGAGTGTCCCCAACCCTTCAGCAGGCCACTGCTGACCCAGGCCTCTGCTGGAGACTCTTGGACACTCATGGGTAAGTCTGGGTCAGTCTCTTGTGGGGTCACTGCTCCTTTCTCCTGGGTCCTGGTGTGCCCAAGGTTTTGTTTGTGTCCCCCAAGTGTCTGTTTCCCCAGTCCTATGTAATTTCTATCGGCTCGATGATGGGGTTAATGGCAACCTCCTCCAAGAGAGCTTATGCCAGACCCAGGTCTGCTGCATCCAGAGCCCCTGCCCATGCAGCAGTCCACTGCTGACCCATACCTCCTCAGGAGACACTCAAGCACAGATCTGGCTCAGTCTCTATGGGTTCTCTGGGTTCTGGTGCACACAAGGTATGTTTGAGCCTTCTGAGAATCTCTGGAGGGTAAGAGGGTTTGATTCTAAATGTGAATTTGCCCCTCCTACCATCTTGTTGGGGCTTCTCCTTTGCCCTTGGACAAAGGGCATCTCCTCAAAGTGGGGCATCTCCTCAAAGTCGCTCCAGCACCATGCAGCCACCTCTCCCTTGCCTTTAAAGAATTAAAAATCACAGAGATAAATTAATAAGTGATAAGTATTATAATATAGGTAAGTATAAAGGGAACGCCATGAGAGATATCAGTTACTAATTAAAGCCAAATCTCTAAAATTAAAATAAAAAGCAAGAATATATGAAAATTGTTCTCTAATCAAGCCATTTTTTAAAAAACTTATCTTTAGGAACAACCAATATAACATAATATTATAAATTCATTTAGCAAAAACTAAAAACTCCTAAAATAGTCTGCCTGTACTTTAATCAGATTGAACACTGGAATGAAGTGGAAAAATATGCCAGAACACCTGGTCATTGCCCCCTGTGGCTTAGACACTTTCCAAAAGGTTGGCATTGATGTGTCAGAGTAAGTAGCAGGTGGTCTCAGAGTCTTAGTTCCCTCTGGTGATGGATGTCAGTTGGTTCTTAATTTTTCCAAAGAAGGTGCCCTAAGCAAATTATCAAGCAAAACCTACAAACCTTTTTGACCATGTTTATGCAAAAGGAAGTCAAGAGAGCATTTTCACTCATCATAAAATGACGTATTAACCCATTAAAAAGTGCTTCAGCCTGTCATTGGCAGGTCAAGGGACGATACCTAGGAACTCTACAACTCCGAGTCTACTTTTCTATGCTGTGTGAAACAAAGTTTGGATTTCCTTCTAATCAAAACTTGATCACACTTCTGTTACATATTCTGCTAGTGCATTCCTTTATGTCTTAGACCTGGTTTTGTTTTAATGGTTCTGTAGCACTTACATGGTAGCAAAAACTGGTTTATGTACTTTACAAATATGAAATCAATTTACTTAGCCACTTT
Organism: Neotragus pygmaeus; assembly: GCA_006410875.1. NCBI lineage: Eukaryota > Metazoa > Chordata > Mammalia > Artiodactyla > Bovidae > Neotragus > Neotragus pygmaeus. The sequence goes on along the minus strand of SJYV01015492.1, from coordinate 202,457 downwards.
ATGGACTAGGCATGGCTATTATTTACATTTACAGATCGGGCATAGAAAGGTTAGCTGGCTATCTCAAGGTCATACAGCTATGTAACAGACTTGGGATTTGAATCCAGGTCCACTGAATTCAGTTCAACTCCAACATCTGTCGTTGGTTTTTACTCACAATTCACTTTCCTAATTTAATTCATGTCTTAACAATTGAACAACTTTTCATTACACATTTTAATGACAAGATAAGCTAAGGATAGCCCCTGGATGGATATAAAAACTGAATGTCAGTCTCCTTTTACTCACACCTAACGATCATATATATTGATTTAATGTTAAATAAGGGTATCCTGATGAACTGGTTGAAAACCTTCCACTCATTATATATTTAAATCTAAAACTATTTATAGGTAAGGGGTAATGACATAGATATAGAATTTGATATTCTACTAATGCCATGTTGAATTTCTAAATGTGAAGACCCCATGAATCGCAGCACGCCATGCCTCCCTGTCCATCACCTCCCCGAGTTCACTCAGACTCACGTCCATCGAGTCAGTGATGCCATCCAGCCATCTCATCCTCTGTTGTCCCCTTCTCCTCTTGCCTCCAATCTCTCCCAGCATCAGAGTCTTTTCCAGTGAGTCAACTCTCCACATGAGGTGGCCAAAGTACTGGAGTTTCAACTTTAGCATCATTCCTTCCAAAGAAATCCCAGAGCTGACCTCCTTCAGAATGGATTGGTTGGATCTCCTTGCAGTCCAAGGGACTCTCAAGAGTCTTCTCCAACCCCACAGTTCAAAAGCATTAATTCTTCAGTGCTCAGCCTTCTTACAGTCCAACTTTCACATCCATACATGACCACAGGAAAAACCATAGCCTTGACTAAACGGACCTTAGTAGGCAAAGTAATGTCTCTGCTTTTGAATATGCTATCTAGGTTGGTCATAACTTTCCTTCCAAGGAGTAAGCATCTTTTAATTTCATGGCTGCAGTCACCATCTGCAGTGATTTTGGAGCCCCCCAAAATAAAGTCTGCCAGTGTTTCCACTGTTTCCCCATCTATTTCCCATGAAGTGATGTGACCGGATGCCATGATCTTGTTTTCTGAATGTTGAGCTTTAAGCCAACTTTTTCACTCTTCACTTTCACTTTCATCAAGAGGCTTTTTAGTTCCTCTTCACTTTCTGCCATAAGGATGGTGTCATCTGCATATCTGAGGTTATTGATATTTCTCCCAGCAATCTTGATTCCAGCTTATGTTTTCTTGTCTTTGATAACACATAAAATTCCTCAGCTTCACAATCTATACTTAGGATTACCATGGATGTTTTCGAATGGAATTTAATAATATCTCTTACTTGGAATACTTGCACTCTGATGCCATAAGGTTAAGGTTATTTTCATTATTCTTACTACAAAGACTTTTAATTATGCACACTTCTGCACTTTTGTACTGTGTTTCAACTGTATTGGTCAACTGTAGTCTGGTCTTCATCAAGCCAGTTCTGATAACAGCTGTACATATTATCTGAGGCAATAATGGCAGCTTAATCATAGAGAATGATCTTACAACACCCACCGTCAATGTCACTGATTACAAATTCATCTATTCCTCACTGAATTTTTATTTTTATAAAATTCAATGACATTCAGTAATAGAAAATGGGTCCCAGAGTTAAAAGAACAGGAACTAAAAAGCAAATGTATCAATAAAGAAACCCTGATTTGCATTTCCCTAGATGTAAAGAAACCAAATTATTTTATTGTGTTCTTTGCTCTATAACACCTAAAATACTACCTTTAATAATGTGTTACACTATTAAAACAAATAAAAAGTTATTGTTGTTTAATGCATCTCACTTATTAAGAAACAAGGCAGTATATTCACAAATCAAATACTATAAAAAATAACTTTTTGTGGGCTACAGTCAAAAATGACTATCTCAAAATGAGGTAAAGACAGACTTTTTACATAAAAGTTAGTGAACAAGATGAAGTGAAGTGAGAGTTGCTCAGTCATGTCTGACTCTTTGTAACCCATGGACTGTACAGTCCATGAAATTCTCCAGGCCAGAATACTCGAGTGGGTAGCCATTCCCTTCTCCAGGGAATCTTCCCAACTCTGAAATTAAACCCAGGTCTCCCACATTGCAGGCAGATTCTTTACCAGCTGAGTCAGCAGGGAAGCCCAAGAATACTGAAATGGGTGGCCTATTCCTTCTCCAGTGGATCTCCCTGACCCAGGAATCAAACAGGGATCTCTTGCATTGCAGGCAGATTCTTTACCAGCTGAGCTACCAGCGAATCGCTGTGAATAAGTTTTATAACTACAAATATAAATTAAATTGTATTTACCAATGTTCTTAAAGTTACTAAAATTTCCCTACAGTGACATAATTCACAGTGTTACGAAAACATTTATAACAGCACTTTCCTAATCTTAACATATATATGATATGACAACAATATATATAAACTTTAAAGTTGGAAATCAATACATAATTTAAATTATTGATCTTTTTTTGTTCATTTTATTGTATGTTACAATAATGAAGGATTTAGGAAAATTTCCAGCCAGTATTTTTCTATGCTCTTTTGTATGCACTTATGTGAAGACCAGAAAGTGGTTTTGTTAGTTATTTCATTGTGTGATCTTTCAGATTCTCTCTCTGAGATGAATTCCATTAAATAGCATCAGTTCAGTTCAGTCACTCAGCCGTGTCCGACTCTTTGCGACCCCATGAATCGCAGCACACCAGGCCTCCCTGTCCATCACCATCTCCCGGAGTTCACTCAGACTCACGTCCATCGAGTCAGTGATGCCATCCAGCCATCTCATCCTCAGTCATCCCCTTCTCCTCCTGCCCCCAATCCCTCCCAGCGTCAGAGTCTTTTTCCAGTGAGTCAACTCTTCGCATCAGGTGGCCAAAGTACTGGAGTTTCAGCTACTGCATCAGTCCTTCCAATGTACACCCAGGACTGATCTCCTTTTGGTTGGACTGGTTGGATCTCCTTGCAGTCCAAGGGACTCTCAAGAGTCTTCTTCAGCACTATAGTTCAAAAACATCAATTCTTCAGCGTTCAGCCTTCTTCACAGTCCAACTCTCGTATCCATACATGACACAGGAAAAACCATAGCCTTGACTAGACAGAACTTAGTTGGCAAAGTAACGTCTCTGCTTTTGATTATACTATCTAGGTTGGTCATAACTTTCCTTCCAAGGAGTGTCTTTTAATTTCATGGCTGCAATCACCATCTGCAGTGATTTTGGAGCCCCCCAAAATAAAGTCTGACACTATTTTGACTGTTTCCCCATCCATTTCCCATGATGTGATGGGACCAGATGCCATGATCTTAGTTTTCTGAATGTTGAGTTTTAAGCCAACTTTTTCACTCTCTTCTTTCACTTTCATCAAGAGGCTCTTTAGTTCCTCTTCACTTTCTGCCATAAGGGTGGTATCATATGCATATCTGAGGTTATTGATATTTCTCCTGGCAATCTTGATTCCAGCTTGTCCTTCTTCCAGCCTAGCATTTCTCATAATATACTCTGCATATAAGTTAAATAAGCAGGGTGACAAAATATAGCCTTGAAGTACTCCTTTTCTTATTTGTAACCAGTCTGTTGTTATTAAGTAGCATGCTGCTGCTAAGTTGTGTCAGTCATGTCGAACTCTGTGCAACCCCATAGACAGCAGCCCACCAGGCTCCCCCATTCCTGGGATTCTCCAGGCAAGAACACTGGAGTGGGTTGCCATTTCCATCTCCAATGAATGAAAGTGAAAAGTGAAAGTGAAGTCGCTCAGTCATATCTGACTCTTTGTGACCCCATGGACTGTAGCCTAACAGGCTCCTCCATCCATGGAATTTCCCAGGCAAGATTACTGGAGTGGGGTGCCATTATGAACAGCAATTTTCCTTCTGCAATTCATTTCTAAGGTAGAAACTAAACTAACAAAATGTTCATGTTCTTACTGGTTTTACCCTGACCACAAGTCTCAGAAACCAGAAACGTTTCTGAAAGTTTTCAGAAACCAGATAGGAACTATGCCTTATATGTGTTTACTGTTCCATGTATATTTGTGAGATTGGGCTGGATTCAAAGCATGGCTGATTTACTGTGTAATTGTACACATTACTACTAAGACTATGACAGCAGATCAACATCACGGAATAATGGGAAGAAGAAAGGATTAATAAATTATCATTTCTTGGCTTCATTACATAACTCGAACCTGGTAACTTAGTCAGACTTATCTCTAGATGGGCAATATTCTTAACAAAGGTTTTTAGTTACCTCTGATACAATGCTATAACAGTTGATCCCGACCCAGTATATGCATGGCCATTTATATTAAACAAAACTAGCTTTAAGAAGAAATAGCACAGACTGATTTTATAGCTCTTTATGGGTTTTTTTTTTTTCACTACCATCAACAGTTTGATTTTTTGTGTTAGGTTCTGAACTGAGAAAACTAAGTTAAGAATTCTTCGGTTATTATGGACAAAACTAAAAAATCTAGTAGTTTTGTTTCAATTTATAGATTCCAAATATAGTCAGTTCACACTACGACTCTCAAATCCATTCATTTTCTCTCTCATATACAATACATATTACATTTCATATATGTATATATGTTAAACTACTCATGAACATATTCATAAACCACCACACATTTGGAATATGTGATACACAGGCAACTGAAGTACAGAATTGTAGGCAGCTGGTGCTCTGTAAAGACTGGGCAACAAAATAATGCTTTTTAGTATATTGGGAAACAATATTCTCAGTATTTTTATCACCTGTTATTTACTCTACATTGGGATATCTTAGTTAGAGAGTATAGACTACCAGATGTTAGTTTAATGTCCTATGAGATTGTATTTTTCTAAATATAGAGTTCTTCCATGCTTTTAATTTATAGTTACAATTATGAATTCCAAAGATTATGTAAAAGGAGTAAGTCCATCGGCTGGCTCCACTTTTGATTACTGAAATAATCTAATAAGTAGGCAACTATTTATAAGTCACAGTAAAATTACATGTACATGGATGTGGCTATTAACTAATGGAAGTGATGCAAATGTTTAAAAATATTTAGCTCATATTAGTTGTGATTACAGAGTTGTTCTAAGTACTACCACAGGGCTCTCACTATATAAGTGATCAATACATATTGGTAAACTTTGTAAATTTGGTGCACATTTATTAGAATCCAATGGAGGAAGGAGCCTGGTAGGCTACAGTTCATGGGGTCTCAAAGAGTTGGACACGACTGAGCAACAAACTACCAACTACTACATACCAACTATATATAAGATTTTTTAAAAAAAATTTTTTTGTGGCAACAATGAAATGTTGGTTTTAAATCACTATGATATATTGTTCAATGATATCAGTTTAGTAACAGAAAAAGAGAAATAAATGAGAAATGTTGGTGGTATAAAAAGGAACGCGGTTATTAGAACCATGCAAAGAGAATTACGCCCCCCTGCACTAACCTAACACCTAGCAAAGTTAGGCTCTTACTTCCTCTGGTCAATGAAATGTTGGAAGTAGGGAGTTTCACTTTCTTGCATAAAGTTTCCAGTCAGTGTGAAACAGAGCCCCACTGACTTCACCCTGCTGTGGTGATCTGTGGCAACATGTGCTGAGAGTTTTCTTCAGCCTGGGTCTCTCATGACCACCTTGAGCAGAGGTCCCCTGGTGATGCTGCTGCTGCTAAGTCGCTTCAGTCATGTCTGACTCTGCGTGACCCCATAGACTCTGTGCCCACCAGGCTCCCCCGGCCCTGGGATTCTCCAAGCAAGAACACTGGAATGGGTTGCCATTTCCTTCTCCAATGCATGAAAGTAAAAAGTAAAAGTGAAGTTGCTCAGTCTGTCTGACTCTTAGTGACCCCATGGACTGCAACCCCTCTGTCCATGGGATTTTCCCCTGCTATCACATAATGATGAAGCTACATGAGTAAGAAAGAAAATGCTGTTGATCCCAAGTTGATCCCACTAAGAATTGGAAATCATTTGTTATTTCTGCAGACTTAGTCTTTCCTGACTGAAATTGCTCAAACTGGAGAGTTTCCATAACCCAAACTCAAAATATAGGACATCAGCTTGGGGATGTGTAACAAGATCTAGAGAAATAAGTTGGAACTTTGAAAAAGGATTTTCAGTGAAATGTTACATCGGATAACATTTACGCCATAAACCTAATAATCATGCATCCCTAGATAAAAAGGCTAGAAAGTTGAACTGCCTGGGTAGGTTACATCCATCTGTGTTTAGTAAAGAATTAGGAAAAAAGGGGTGGGTGAGAAGGAGAGAGAAGAGAACAAGGAAAGGAAAGAGAAGGAAAGAGGAAAGTGAAGAGAAGCAGAAACAGAAAATCTGACCTCAGCAAAGAACTGGAGAATAAATAGAGCCCACAAATTCAGCAACAAGCAGTACAGACAGAAGCGATTGTTTGCCACCAACAATATAAAAAAAGGTTTTGACAGAAAGCACCAACTATAATTGGTCCTGATGAAAATGTCAAGTTGAAGGCTATAATGGCTATTTCCATTTTAAAATGTCTGAATAAATTAAGATATTCAGCAGTAGAATCTATTCAATAATATAATATCCAGTAAGCCATTTCTTTTGAACAAAATATCCTAGGAATGTGATTGAATATGTGGCGATTTCTTCTAAAATCTGAAAGAAGAAAATACTTATGATTAACTCAAGAAAAAGACATATGATGTGATGGGGTTCAGAGAAGCAAGGGAATATAGCAAATCTATTACTTGAAAAATAATTGTTGATTTATCTGCTGCTGTGTGTTATTGACTGAATTCAAGTTAATGAGAAAAATTTTTAGTGAGTTATGCTTGCAGAATACTGATTCTTATGCATTTACTCTGAGAGTAAATTCATAGTTTAGATATTATCATAGATATTTCAGTATATAAGATATATCTCAAGATCAAATAAGGACTGAAGAGGTTTACAGAGTAATGGGGAAAATATTAAAGAGCAAAAATTAAATAAGAAATATTTGTAAAGGGGGATATTAGTATAAATATGTTCTAAATAATTTAATACACAATCATATGACATCTGATAACTAAAGGTACTACTTAGAATATTCCTTTATCCAAAAACACTTGCCAACCTTCAGGATGCATTTTCTTTACCTTAACTATGTTGGCAATTCTAACATAAATATGAGTTTTCTATAGTGCCCTCTCCCTTGGTAGGAGAGCAAGATGAATGTAAGCAATGTAGGGTAAAGGAATTCTGATGAGAAGAGCAGCTACTGATAAAATGTCAACCTGATTTTCTATTCTCTAATATATATACCAATCTAACACAAAATCTAATTCGTGATTCGATTATCATGCTTAGGCTCTAGAGTTTGATATTGAGAACTTGAAATATCATCTTTCAATTTCTGCCTAAATTTAATTGTAATTCAATAGCTGTCTTTTTTTTTTTTTTTTTCAAGTCAATAGAGAAATTTTTGCAAAGGTCTCTAGGGTTGAGAGTCTGTTCTAGGAGTGCTGATCATGTTGCCTATATGAAAGAATAATTCAAAGGCTACTGCATTGTGAAAAGAGTCTTTGAAAAATATACTAATAATCCTGATTTTAAAATTTAAAATTTATATATATACGTGTTTACACATGTTGTTTTATATGAAGCATGTATATATCTGTGTATTTCAATAAGTATGTACACATGCATATTCATTTTGTTCTGAACCAAACTGAGTGTTTTTATTCTTGTATTATAGTCTATTGAACAACAAAAGTCTGTTAATTTATCATTGTCTAAGTGGTCACTTGAGTGTTAAATGATAATAAATACAACTATATAAATAGGCAGAAAAATGGCACAATTTCTGCAAAGATCTCTAAACGGAAAGGGAATCATATCAAAGGGAAATGAGATTTCTTTTACACATTTCCCTGCATTTCAAGCAATTAAGAACAATAGGAAACCACTAAGCTTTTTGAAACCTTTCAAGAGCACAAACTAGTTTGCAAGACAAGGTAATTTCTAAGTATTTTAAATTGAAGTAAAAAACTTGGAAGGAGATAAAAAGATGAAAGTAACATTATCAAACTCAAGAGTCAGTAATAAGGAATACACAACCTGTTAGGAGCACAATTTCTTTTAAATTATACTTAAAATAGTTGGGCACAAAATGATGTAAGAGTTTCCTATTAATTATTCTGTCTTAGAGTAATTATTTCTTGCTGACTATGACAAATAAGCCAGCAAAAATAAATTTTGCTTCATGTCTGTTAGAAATGTCAATGAATTTATGATTTGCAAATATGATTAAGATCTTGAGTGTTTTATATATTTGAAATTAGCAGAACTATGACAGATCTAGAAAAGTTATAACAGGAATGGAATTAACAAGTCCTAGAATTTCAAACACAATAGTTATTGAATGAGTAAACAATAAAATAATTTAATCCAGGAATGAATACAGGCTCTGCAAATGCTTTTAAGATATAGTAAATAGTTTTGCATTTAGATGAATGATTTATCTTTTAAAATAAACAATAATTAAGATAAACATTATATCTATCTAGTTTGAATTAACAAAACATTTTGTGTATCTAATTGCTTCTAACAGTCAAGCAGACATCACTAATTGATACTGAGTTGTTGAGCTTGATAGCAGCCATAGAATCTGTTTCCATACTAAGAAAATACAAATTGAATGAATTTGAAAATAAAAAATATTTTGGATATGTATCAGTGTGACTTCCTTATAGTCATTACAATTAGCCACAAAGCTCAAAATTTTGGTACCATTTTTTTTGTTTTTCTCCTCCATCTATCAATTTCGTTCCGACACTTTAGTACATACATNATAAAAAATATTTTGGATATGTATCAGTGTGACTTCCTTATAGTCATTACAATTAGCCACAAAGCTCAAAATTTTGGTACCATTTTTTTTGTTTTTCTCCTCCATCTATCAATTTCGTTCCGACACTTTAGTACATACATATTTTGAGTGTGCATCTATGGGGAGCAAGGGAGGAGAGAGGAACCAAATAAATACTACTGTCATTCAAGTATTCTCCATGTTATAGAAAATCTTTCAAATTTCAAAAGCAATTTTAACATTTACTATAAGGTATCTTACTAAAGTAGAAATTTAGCACACATTTTGAACATTTGGACAGTTGTGTAAAGATAGAACTACTGTATACTTCTGTAATTAGTCAATGCATATTTGTTTTTATTCAGAGATACACTCAAAATATTTAAATGAATAGCAGATCCATAGAGAAATATTTTATACCAAAGCAAACTGTTTTTAGGATTTACACTGTAAAGGACTTCATCTTTCTAATTGGTGGTGTGTGTGTGTGCTCAGCCTCACAGTGTGTCCAATTCTTTGGAACCCCATGGACTATAGCCTGCCAGGCTTCTCTGTCCATGAAACTTTCCAGGCAAGAATACAAAGTGGTGGAGGGGTACTGACACGAGTTAGAGGAAAGATCTTATTCTAGACCTGCTCATGTTAATTCGCTTGATTTAAGGCTTTGGGTATATATGAACTTTACTTCTATAAAATAAGCAGTCATAAATTTTTAGAGATTTCTAAGGCTACATTGCAATTGTGGATTTATGCTGTATCTGAAATATAATTGTACTATAACATCAACTATAGAAACCATTAAGTGAAGCAACAATTTTGAAAAGTTCACATTTTATCAACAATATTTATAATATATGACTTCTAAAATATCATTTTATATCTAAACACTTTATTCTATTAAATTATAAAACATTAATCTATTGAAGGGTTTAAAATCACAAATTCATCAAAATAAGTTTCACTAAATGTCAGCAGGGAATCAATTGTTAAATATAGTTAAAGTACTTTTCCATCCCTGACATGATACAGTCCAGATTATGCATTGTGAGGGAAAGTGTATATGAGACATGTTCAGCACAGTGGAACAAGAAAGTCTGCCTCAGGACAGAGGAGTGGAAAATAAACGGCAGAGGAGTGTGGTCGACCAGACTAAATAGCAATGTCTTTGATGGATTGGTAAATACAGGCACTGTTAAAAAAAATTAAAAGGAATTAAAAATAGATTTTAATTCATTGTTAAAATAAATCAGTACACAACTGCTTCATGATGTTAGTATTCTAATATCAAAGAGCTTTTGCAAAAGACTGTTCTATACATCTNGATGGATTGGTAAATACAGGCACTGTTAAAAAAAATTAAAAGGAATTAAAAATAGATTTTAATTCATTGTTAAAATAAATCAGTACACAACTGCTTCATGATGTTAGTATTCTAATATCAAAGAGCTTTTGCAAAAGACTGTTCTATACATCTGTGTCTCGTTTGCTGTCTCGCATACAGGGTTATCGTTACCATCTTTCTAAATTCCATATATATGCGTTAGTATACTGTATTGGTGTTTTCTTTTGCAAAGTTTTATTTATAAACAACAGTTGTATCTTCAAAATATATACTAAAATGTTTGAAAAATATCTTTTGGCATACCCTTGACCAAATGAACTGAGGAAAATATTTACCAATTTCTATCAGTCTTACAGTCTTTACTTTCCTCTTGCAAATCACTTTACTTTGATTAATGTGATTGATGCTGATGTGTGAAATTTTAATTAAATTATGGATGTTTCATGATTAAAGAATTGAAACTCTTGTGAATTTCCATCATGAGGATTTACCAGCATTTTAGGAGTCATACAGTGTTAGCTATACATTTATGTCTTTTGTCCATTTTGAGTTAGTTTTTGAATTTTAATACTAATAAGGGATTTTTTTTTTTTTGCATGTGGATGTCTAGTTTTCCCAATATTTTTTTAAAAGATGGTCATTTATTCATTTTGGCACCTTTGTCTAAAATCATTTAATAATATATGTAAGCATTTATTTCTGGGCTCTGCATTTTATTCTACTGGTCTCAGTTCAGTTCAGTTCAGTCACTCAGTTGTGTCCAACTCTTTGGGACCTAGGTTGGTGCAAAAGTAATTATAGTTTGGGACCCTGAATTTTAAATCATTATAACAAGACTTTATGCACATCTTTATTAATCAAAATAGGAATAATTACAATCAACACACTTTGCCAATGAGAAATAAGTTTGTTTATTCCTGTAGCATAAACATCTGCACTTCGGGGTTCAACAAACTCTTGGAAATAATTTTCTGCATCCTGCTGGTTGTGGAAGCATTTCCCTGCAAAGAATTGGTTGAGATGTTTGAAGAAGTGCCAGTCGGCTGGTGAGAGGTCAGCTGCTTATGGAGATGAGACACAACTTTGTAGCCCAATTCATTCAACTTTTAAAGCACTGGTTGTGAAATGTGTGGTTGGGTGTTGTCACAGAGAAGAACTGGGCCCTTTCTGTTGACCAAAGCTGGCTGCAGGTGTTGCAGTTTCCAGCGAATCTTATCAATTTGCAGAACCTACTTCTCAAATGCAGTGGTTTCACAGGATTCAGAAAGCTGTGGTGGATCAGACTTGCAGCATACCTTCAAACAGGGAACATGACCTTTTCATGGTGCAAGTTTGGCTGTGGGAATTGCATTGGAGCTTATTAATCCCCTTTTCATCACATGTCACAATCCAATCAAGAAGTGGTTCCTCGTTGTTGCATAGAATAAGAGAAGATGATACCTCAAAATGATGTTTGAGGCCAAATGTGTTGATGTTGTGAGTTGTCTCTTCTGCTTTATGACCCATTTCACACTCAAATAAGAAAATTACTGAAACCTGCTTTTTGTCTAACAGCATTTCAATGTTCTAAGATAAATATAAACAGAAAGTAATGCCATTAGTAATAAAACATAAAGTGAGAAATGTGCATGAAAATGTGTAACATGACTCATTTATTTAGAATGTATTCCAATATCAAATGGAAAATTTCCACAGTGTAAACACTGCAATTACTTTTGCACTGACCTAATATCTGTCTTTTGCCAGGTCCACAGTGTTTTTATTCTGTCACACTCAATTGTGAAAGACTGAAAATTGTCACTCTAAGCTCAAGAACAAGGCAAGAGTGCCTGCTTTTATCACTTCTACTGAACATGGTGCTGGATCTTCTAGCCAGAACTATTAGGCAGACAAGAAGAAGAAGAAAATGCGTTCAGATTGAAAAGTAGTAGTAGAATTATCTCTGTTCACAAATATTATGATCTCATGAGGAGAAAATCCTAAAAAGTCCACTAGACATGTGAGAAACCATACATCTACAAAAGTAGTGAGACACAAGGTTAGCACTCAGTGTTATGCTGCATTTTTATATACTATGAACAACCTTAAAAATAAAGAAATAATTCATTTTATAGCAACATCAAAGGGAATACAATACTTAAAAACCAAGCAAGGAAGGCAAAGATTTTGTACCATGAAAACTACAAAATCCCATGTTCATGAATTGAAAAAATTAATATTGTTAAGATCTCAGTTCAGTTCAGTTGCTCAGTCATGTCCAACTCTTAGCAACCCCATGAATCATAGCATGCCAGGCCTCCCTGTCTATCACCAACTCCCGGAGTTCACTCAGACTCACGTCCATCGAGTCATTGATGCCATCCAGCCATCTCTTCCTCTGTTGTCCCTTTCTCTTCTTGCCCCCAATCCCCTCCCAGCACCAGGGTCTTTTCCAGTGAGTCAACTCTTCACATGAGGTGGCCAGAGTACTGGAGTTTCAGCTTCAGCATCATTCCTTCCAAAGAACGCCCAGAGTTGATCTCCTTTAGAATGGACTGGTTGGATCTCCTTGCAGTCCAAAGGACTCTCAAGAGTCTTCTCCAACGCCACAGTTCAAAAGCATCAATGCTTTGGCGCTCAGCTTTCTTCACAGTCCAACTCTCACATCCAAACATGACCACTGGAAAATCATTAACCTTGACTAGACAGACCTTTGTTGGCAAAGTGATATCTCTGCTTTTAAATATGCTATCTAGGTTGGTCATAACTTTTCTTCCAAGGAGTAAGCATCTTTTAATTTCATGGCTGCAGTCACCATCTGCAGTGATTTTGGAGCCCAAAGAAATAAAGTCTGATACTGTTTCCATTGTTTCCCCATCTATTTCCCATGAAGTGATGGGACCAGATGCCATGATCTTCGTTTTCTGAATGTTGAGCTTTAAGCCAACTTTTTCACTCTCCTCTTTCACTCTCATCAAGATGCTTTTAGTTCCTCTTCACTTTCT
>SJYV01015492.1:157898-187629 GCA_006410875.1 Neotragus pygmaeus | reverse complement strand
ACAAGGGGGTTGGGGGGGGGAGGTAGCACAGAAACCATCAGGTACCTTGCATTCCAAATCATCAGTATAGACTTTCTAAATACTCCTGTCTGTATTCATCCTCTCAACCTTAACGTGGTATCTTCTTGTTTCAAAATAATAATATTACAGTTGCTGCTGCTGCTGCTAAGTTGCTTCAGTCATGTCCAACTCTGTGCAACCCCGTAGATGGCAGCCCACTAGGCTCCTCTGTCCCTGGGATTCTCCAGGCAAGAATACTGGAGTGGGTTGCCGTTTCCTTCTCCAATGCATGAAAGTGAAAAGTGATACAAAACTCTCCCAAGGATTGAGATAAAATGGCAAATATCAAATTTAAATGGAAACCATTGTTCAACAACAGGATAATCAGGCTGTCAGGGAGATTTACTAGTACATCATTTAATCTGGGCTTCTCGGGTAGAGCAAGGGGTAAAGAATCCCCCTGCCAATACAGGAGATTTGAGAGACAAGGGTTTGATCCCTGAATTGAAAAGATCCGCTGGAGTAGGAAATGGCATCCTGTTCTAGTATTCTTGCCTGGAAAGTTCCATGGGCAGAGAAGCTTGGCAGGCTGCAGTCCATAGGGCTGCAAAGAGTCAGACACAACAGCACAGCTGAACCACACAACTCTTGTTGTGTACTTTTCTTAAAGTTGAGTCACATACCAATTTTGGACTATTCCTTTAGTTTTTCCTTTTAGTCCTTACACATGAATCTCTAAATTCTGTGTGGTATCCATGGGAGATACTGACAATATCCCTGCTATGTGAAGGCTTGCTTTTATTGTGTTCCGGTACCGGGGATGCTGATATTATTTTGATCTTAATTGCTAACAACTATATAAAATTTCGTAAGAAATTTTTAGTTTTTATTTAAATTTGGTATCCAGAAATGTCTTGAGAGTCCCTTGGACTGCAAGGAGATCCAACCGGTCCATTCTAAAGGAGATCAGTCCTGAGTGTTCTTTGGAAGGAATGATGCTAAAGCTGAAACTCCAGTACTTTGGCCACCTCATGGGAAGAGTTGACTCATTGGAAAAGATTCTGATGCTGGGAGGGATTGGGAGCAGGAGGAGAAGGGGGTGACAGAGGATGAGACGGCTGGATGGCATCACCAACTTGATGGACATGAGTTTGAGTGAACTCTGGGAGTTGGTGATGGACAGTGAGGCCTGGCGTGCTGCAATTCATGGGGTCGCAAAGAATCAGACACGACTGAGCAACTGCACTGATCCAGAAATGTCTCAAAAATAGCTATATGCTAAGAGTTGTGTTTTTAATAATTCTCCCTCACAATAACATAATTGACTTAAAAAAAATTTTGGTCTGGGATGTGTTATTTTCTTTTCCTTTGTTTCTTCATGTCTTCAAATTTGGTACCCTTATGAAATACATTTTGGTCTATGTGGATTTAATATAGCATATATATGACTGTTAATTAAAATCTCATCTTCCTCATAGCCCTTAACTCCATAAGTGTTTATTTTCTCTATATTCTGAGATATTTATTGTTTTACCATCTGTCTAGTAAATTTATCTCTAGGCAGTTCTTTCCTCCCCAGTAACCCTTATCTATTTCTGCTTTATTGACTATGNAGAAATAAGTATTAACCTTTAAGATTAATCATGTTAACCTTGGGCCAAATAAATTGCTTTCTTGATTGTAACTCACTACACCCTCACCCTATAGGAATGCAACTTTATTTGAAGGGTGGTGCCTGGTTTAAGAAAAAACACCCTTGGAAAAAATAAGTTTTTTGGTTATTAGAAAGAAAGGATCATAAAATGTCAGCAGGCCTCATGGCCAGAAGATGGTGTAAAACCCCTAAGACCTTTTTTTATGTGAAGCAAAGGTCAGGACTGCTGACCCCCGTATGACTCTGTATTCATCCCTGCGTGTAACAAAAGGTATATAAGCAAACCTAAAAATAAAGAAATGGGATCAGTTTCTGGAAAGACTGATCCCCCCATGTCATTCCTTCTTGCTCCCCGTTTTTCTGGCTGAATTCCCACCTGGAATGTGGGCACTCACCAAGCCTGCTGATTTTGCCTGGGCTTCTAAGATCGGACTGGGGAGACCTCAGTGCCTTCTCCTTCAGGAGAACAGAAAGATGCTTGTAGCCTATGTAGGTGGTGATTGGTATTCCACATAAACCAAGTTATTCAGCCTCTTTTTCTCCACTAATATTTCCTGCTACACTATCCATTTCTAATCTCTCTATATATCTGTGGTTAAATAAGTGTTTTCCTAGGACGCTGACTCCGACTCACCTTCGAATTACCCTGGATCCACCAGGGCTGGACCCCGGCAAAAAATTTGTTACATTATATGGCAATCCAGATTCAGATTCTTCTTTGCTTCAGTGGTGGTCTTAAATAATGTTATTGACTTTTTTCCCCTCCCTAGAGCAGATAAAATTATATGTTCTTTTAGACAATTTCTCATAATTAGTCATCCACACATATGAATTCTATTTGTTTTAATGATGTTCATTATCTGGTGATTATTCCATAGCAGAGAAAAGTTGATTTAGGGTAGAGAGCTTAAAAAATAAACTGACAAATTCTATGATTTATATACAAATACATCTAAAATATGCATTGCAATTCCTTTTTTAATTTTAGGAATGTGAAAACTGCTAAGGAGCACATTTAGTAAATGAGATCACCAGGGAATGACTGCAAAGAAACAAGCATGGGAGATACCATGAAACACTTCTAAATTCAAAGAATGAAGAGATAATATGTTAGAAACGAAGACATGAAAGTACAAAGTATANGAATGTGAAAACTGCTAAGGAGCACATTTAGTAAATGAGATCACCAGGGAATGACTGCAAAGAAACAAGCATGGGAGATACCATGAAACACTTCTAAATTCAAAGAATGAAGAGATAATATGTTAGAAACGAAGACATGAAAGTACAAAGTATATTCAGGAATGTTCTTGTTACCAGATTTTATTCATTAAAAAGGTAAAATATTTTGGACTAGAAATATTTAGTTTTAAATGCATATTATGAATTATTTTCCAAAGCATTGCAGATGCTATGAAAAAAATCGGTGATTAAAAATAACTATAAAATTATACATATATACCAATATAAATAATGCCTTCTATTACATACTGAGTCTGATTCAAAGTACTGATTCTAGAATGAAGCCTATCTGGTTGCTCAATGTTTTGCTTCCTACTAGCCATGGCATCTTGGGCAAATAAATTATGTTTAGACTTAAATTCCTGACACCTAAAATGGGAGCAAAATTATACCTACCCTAAGGGCTGTGTCTAATTAAATTTGATAATGCAAACAAAGCACTTCCCTGGTGGCTTAGCGGTTAAAGTGTCTCCCTGGAATGCGGGAGATCTGGGTTCGATCCTTGGGTCAGGAAGATCCCCTGGAGAAGGAAATGGCAACCCACTCCAGTACTCTTGCCTGGAGAATCCCATGGAGGGAGGAGCCTGGTAGGCTACAGTCCATGGGGCCACAAAAAGTTGGACACAACTGAGCAACTTCACTTTCACTTGGAGTATTATAAATCTTCAATGAATGTTATCACTGTGTTTCATACTTAGTAATAATAACTACTTGTAGACTCTCATTTTACTATAGATTGTCACTGTTATACCATTTTACAGATGAGTAAGTTGAGACTTTTAGGTTAAGTATTATATCCAATATAGCATGCAGTATATGTCACAGCAAATCTATGCCCTTGTAGTATTTGATGCAGAAGTTCATTTAATGAGCTATAGAGATGAGCATCTACTGTCCAATTAGGATTCATCTGGGTCCAGTGTCATTAGCAGGTATGAAAAAGGACAAAACCTTTGCTCTTAAGTGACTTCTCTCCTGCATGCGTGCACTCCTCTTTCTCTCNCACTCTCTTCTCTTCAAGTCTTTGGGTTGGCATGCCTTCACACTTCAAGGTGGAGAAGGCAATGGCACCCCACTCCAGTTCTCTTGCCTGGAAACTCCCATGGATGGAGGAGCCTGGTGGGCTGCAGTCCATGGGGTCGCTGAGTCAGACACGACTGAGCGACTTCACTTTCACTTTTCACTTTCATGCATTGGAGAAGGAAATGGCAACCCACTCCAGTGTTCTTGCCTGGAGAATCCCAGGGATGACGAAGCCCAATGGGCTGCCGTCTATGGGGTCAAACAGAGTAGGACACGACTGAAGTGACTTAGCAGCAATTTATGTTGTATAGACTATAAATACAGAAACAGAGCACTATAGCAGTATAAGCAGTTTGCTGTTTCCTGTGAGTTAAATTGTTCTGAATCTTTCTGCTGAACATACTACAAAATGATAAAGTGTGTTTATTTTTTCTTAAATCATAGAAGCATCAAAAGTCAAGTCTAAATATTTAGTGAAACAAAAATCCAGATGCAGATAAGCATGAGAGCCATTCTTGTCATGAGGGCATTTCTCTTCTCTCCATATTAAAAACTTCTTTACTAGGAGTTCTAGGACAAAAAAATATCAAAACTCAGCTTACAGCCAAAGGGATGAGTTAAAGACGAGACCCTTTCCCTCAAACACACAAGACCAAATGGCAGCAACTTCAGGGTAAAATAGCTCATGCAAAATCATAGCCCAGTTTGAATTCTGTTATTGTTATTGTCCAGTCACTCAGCCACAATAAATATTGTCCAGTCACTCAGTCACAATAAATATTGTTATTGTTATTCTGTTATTGTCCAGTCACTCAGTCATGTCCGACTCTTTGTGACCCCATGGTCTATAACCTGCCAGGCTCCTCTGTCCATGAGGTTTCCCAGGTAAGAATACTGGAGTGGGTTGTCATTTCCTTCTCCAGGGGATCTTCCTGACCCAGGGATCAAACCCAGGTNGTCCGACTCTTTGTGACCCCATGGTCTATAACCTGCCAGGCTCCTCTGTCCATGAGGTTTCCCAGGTAAGAATACTGGAGTGGGTTGTCATTTCCTTCTCCAGGGGATCTTCCTGACCCAGGGATCAAACCCAGGTCTCCTGCATTGGCAGGCACATTCTTTACCACTGAGCCCCCAGGGAAGCCCAGATGCCCTAGATGATATCTAAAACTTCAGATCCTGAAAATGGCTTAATGTGATCTTTAACTAAAAAAGGCACCAGAAGCCTCATAGAAGGCAACAGAAATCCCCTTTGAATGGAAAGAACTTCACTGTTTTCCTCAAAGTATCCATATAAATATATTACATTTCAAATATTATGTTCAGTAAATGCTCAAAACCAACAAGCTCACAGACGAAACAGACTCTAAAACTTACTGAGCCAACCAAACCACCAGACACCCTCAATTTCTATTAATTCTAAAAAATGAATGTGTATATTGAAGTAAGATTTAAATGAATGGGTTTAAAAGCAGAAAAGGCAGTGATGTGGAGGCTATCATAGCAAATCCTTGAAAATGAATTGGAGGAAGAGAATGAAAGATGGAAAATATAGAAGACACCTGAAATCTGGCATAGGGAAAATGAATTCTGATGAAGAAATAGTAACATTCTTGTTGCTTTGTTTATATTGGTCTAGGTGGAGGAATGTCAGGATGTGAATACTAATACATTATATTGGGGATTTAGATGAAGGGACAGATTTTTAAAACACCATGAAATAGAATCCGCTATAAATATATTTAAGTGGTGATGGAGAAGAATGAATTGATCATTACTCCATGTACTCCAGCTTAGAAAACTGGCCAAGCTCCAAAGGATGGAAGTATTTATTTTCCTTTGTATTAAATATAAGATAGTTGAGTATCTGAATAGAGATTTTGAAAAATAAGGAAATAAGGCTCTGAGAATGAAATGGAGGTTTATCCACTTTCAGTACAAACTATTGTGGAAGTGATGAGAGCAAATAAAACAATTAAGAAGAGGAAAAAACAAAAACAGACAAGATGACCTTAAAGGGAAATTAGAGGGTAAAGAAATGGGCTGTCAAAAAATTCAAAGGGGGAAAGAATCTCAGAAGGAATGAATGATAAAGTGTAAAACACACTTCATTTCTGGGAAGGAAATAAGAAAAACATTTAAACTGGTCTTTATATTTTAGAAGAGAGTTCTAAAGATATCTAGAAATACCATGTAGACAAATGAAAATCATATACAGGGAAAATGAATAGAGATTGAACACACACAAACAATGAAAGATCCAGGGGGAAAGAAAAAAAATCGGGTTATCTCCCATCATTCTAGGGACCTGTAGTTTTCATTTTATGTCAGAGACATGATAAAAACATGACTCCCCACCCGCCCCTGATAAAAATGAGCCCACAACTTCTTTGTTAAATTTAGGATATATCTTAAAATGCTCTCAGTTAATTTCTTTGATTCACAGATGTCCATTTTTCTATGTTCGCTTACCTCAGAAATGTAGACTGCCCTTACCACTGAAGTGAGAAATCATTATACCCTATTCTGATCAGCAGATTTGCTTCTCTAATTTGGAAGCATCTAAGATGATNTTAATTTCTTTGATTCACAGATGTCCATTTTTCTATGTTCGCTTACCTCAGAAATGTAGACTGTCCTTACCACTGAAGTGAGAAATCATCATACCCTATTCTGATCAGCAGATTTGCTTCTCTAATTTGGAAGCACCTAAGATGATGATGCATTTTTATAACAGATGTAATTTTAGATTTAGTGAAATAAAGACAAAGGTATGTGACTACTGATCTTCATAGTTAATTATTCTTGCTTCTGATCAAATATGTCGTTAGTAATAATATATATGTATTACTTACATTTATCAATTTAAATTCTAAAATCCTATGAGAAAATATTTCTATCACTTCCCAGTTAGAAAATTACTGCAGAGCATATAACTAATAAATGTTATAAAATATTTTATCTTAAAAATGCATTACATTTTAAAATTTAAAGACTGATTTGATATAAATATAAAAAATACTACAAAAATCATAAATCAATGGTATCATATACCATGAAAAGTTCACATACAAATTCCATTATCTGTGTGCTTCATTTAATCTCCATAGTTCTAAAAATATAGAAAAAACTGTTATAAAATATGTATCAGTTCTTGCTTCCTTCATTTTATTAGCATATGGGTTAAGCATCAATAGTCATTAGGTAATTCTCTTTCTAATTTGCTTCTTACAAGTCAGAAGTCAACAGATACTATATTCCCATCAAGCACCAGAAAACGATTTAATTATTCAGTATATGTAGTATTGCTGACATCATAAACTGTTCTGCAAAACCTGAAAATAAATATCTTTCAGCGACCCTGAACAAAGGGGATGAACCTCAGGTCATCTAAAAGACATATTTCACCAAGTGCTTGAGGTTTATTATTTAGAAGAGATGGTTAAATAAATACTAGTGGTATCTGTTACTTACTCAAATGCCTCCTTTTATTGTATTTTCACAGGTGCTAAATTTAACATTTCAAATAAGAGATATTAAATTCCAGAAAGCATAGCTCAGATGGCTGGTATAAAAGGTCTGAAAGAATCTAATATATACTAAATTAAACATGAACACTTTAAATTAGACTAGGATTGGCAATATTTGTTATTTTGAGGCTTAATATAACCAAGGCACACATTTTTCTAATATGCTAAATTCAAGAACAGGGTTTTAACATAAAAGTAAATGTAAGAAAACCAAAATAATTCAGCCACTAATTTATTTATCTCAAGGAATATAATAAAGAAAAATAAGTCATTTAAAATCTACTTTTAAGTCACAAGGGAAATATGTTGATGTAAGTTACTGATTTATGTGTAATTGGTCAACTGGCACTGGAGAAAAAATATGAACTAATAACTGCACCACTTCATTGGTTATCAAACATGCCTAAACTGAAGACTCCTTTATTGTGGCAGTGTTTAAAAAGGAAAAGTGTCATTACCCATCACAAAGCCCCTAACATGAAAATCACTCACTCATTTAATAGACTATTCTTGAAGGGATTTCTAATCTTTTTAATCACTATATAAACAAAGTGAAAAATAGTAAGTCTTATCAAGATATTATTTTATTGCATCTTTCTAATAACTCGATAACTACTCATTATATAAAGGGACTGCACAAACTCTAAACTCAAGAAGAAAGAAAAATACAGTTAGGTAGTATAATTATGCATTTATTTCTCTGGCTTGATGATATGCTTCTGTGCTGTGTTATATAGTCTGTGAACGTAGCAACATCAGTACTTATATTGTTGTGTAAATGAACAGCTACTGAGCTCTAATGGGCTTCATTCTGTGTTTTAAAATTCCTCAAAATGACTTTGTGATCATTAGCTCCATAAGCAATAATGCATGCTACTGCTCATAAAAGAGTGTAATAAAGAAAAACATGAGTAGCTAACCTCAATGTTGCCTTAATTCTAGAAAGATGAAATGTGTACACATTTTTTTTTGGTCATCAAAGCAAGGATTAAGATATATCTCATCCCTTTTTAATATTTAAAAACAGTTTTAAAAATGGATATTGGATGCTTAACAAGCAGAAATTTCCCTGGGTACGTTAAAGGAAATGTTCCATGAACCTTTGCTTGAACTTTATTTGGACCAGGGTTTAAGTTACCTCTCCTGGACTGAGGTGATCATTCTCTCTAGTGACAGGAAATTAGCTCACTTACTTTTATAAGTATCAGTTTATATCTGTTTTACTCATAAGAAATTGTGTTTGGGGGAAACTTGCACTTTACTGGTAGATCAGGTATCACTTTGGTATCACTTGAGGGTACCTCAAGTACCCTCTCCCTCCTCTACTAGCAATATATTTAGTGTGGCATTGAAAATTTTATTCAGTTATTTGAATTTTTACATCACACCTATGGCAATGGAAATACATATGTGCATAATGTATTTACGTTCTTTAAAGCTTGCCAAACAGCAGGTATTTCAAAAGAAAGGAAATAAAGTCCCTTCAACATTAAATCCAGGTGATATGCTAACAGGTTCCACAGATTGCCACACAGAATCTTGAACTGCTGCATAAAATATAAGCAATTTGTGACAGTTATGAACTCTATAGTCCTGAATTAAGTGCTGCTCTGTTATTGCTGAATAGCATGACCAAATTAAAATTGCAAATTATTTTAACATTTATTTTAAAAATTGGAACAAATATGATTTTCTATGACTGAAATGGTCAGGGATGACATTTCTAAATTTCTGTGACAATACTGTTTAAAATTATGATATTAATGATATAAAAACAAAACTCATCTTCAAGTTTAAATATTTTGTTCATCAAAACTTCAGAGCTTTTGCTGCTGCTGCTGCTGCTGCTGCTACTGCTAAGTCGCTTCAGTCATGTCCGACTCTGTGCTACCCCATAGACGGCAGCCCACCAGGCTCCTCCGTTCCTGGGATTCTCCAGACAAGAACACTGGATTGGGTTTATTTATAAGAAATTAACTTTCCTGAATTTTGGCCAATATATTGTATGTACATTTGTGACATTGTTAAAACCAAAGCAGTAATCAATATTACAACCTAAGCTTAAATTATTTTGGGGGGCTCCAAAATCACTGCAGATGAGGACTGCAGCCACAAAATTAAAAGATGCTTGCTCCTTGGAAGAAAAACTATGACCAAACTAGACAGCATGTTAAAAAGCAGAGATTACTTTGCCAGCAAAGGTGCACCTAGTCAAAGCTATGGTTTTTCAAGTAGTCATGTATGGATGTGAGAGGTGGACTACAAAGAAAGCTGATCTCTGAAGAACTGATGCTTTTGAATTGTGGTGCTGAAGAAGAGTCTTGTGAGTCCCTTGGACTGTAAGGAGATCCACCCAGTCAATCCTAAAGGAAATCAGTCTTGAACAATAAGTGGAAGGACTGATGCTGAAACTCCAATCCTTTGGCCACCTGATGTGAAGAACAGACTCATTGGAAAAGACTGATGCTGGGAAAGATTGAAAGCGGGAGGAGAAGGGGACAACAGAGGATGAGATGGTTGGATGGCTTCACTGACTCAATGGACATGAGTTTGAGTAAACTCTGGGAGCTGGTGATGGACAGGGAGGTCTGGTGTGCTGCAGTCCATGGGGTTGCAAAGAGTTGGACATGACTGAGTGACTGAATTGAACTGAAGCTAAAATGATTGCATTAAAATATATTATCTGTTTCATTATTATAACTGTTCATCCAAGTAGGTACAGATTTATAGAGTTTATTCTCCTTCTTTCCCACCAAATTATAAATTCCTCTGTCAATGACTAAACAGGAAAAGCATGTTAAAATGTGCTTCAGCTTGAGGAGGCAGGAGAGAATGTTATGAATACCTAACAAGTGCCAACGAATTTCTGCAAGATCAATTAGATATTTGATACATTTTCATCAAGACGGAGAGAACTAAACATACATTCCATTGCTTAATAAAATTTACTGGAATTAAATAGAAGAGATATTAGTCGAATATTTTTATATGTTCTATTTTGAAGAAGTGATCGTTGGAAATCAAGCAAGGTCATGAGGAAGGGAGAGATTATATTTCAAAATCAACTTAAGTAAGATGCCTGTGGACACATAAGCTGACAAAATAACACAATCAGATGACATGGAAAAAATATCCCTCCTCTAGATTTTTCCTGAAAAAATAGCTTCCTTTTTCTGTCATATAGAACTACATAAGGAAGACAGTGGAATGTACCGCAAATGGAATATAAAAGGGAGAAGGAACTATAAAAACAATAATGTCCCCTTCTTCTAGGCTTCACTGGTTAATTCTGAACATGCACAGCTAAAATTCAATGATATTGGCCAGAGAATGATTGGTACTTCTTTAAGCTCTTTGTAACAGTACTCTCAGTATAGCTGTAAAAGCAAAGTTAATCGTAACAGCCTCAAAAGCTAAGTAAATTGGTAAATCCGACTCACATATAAGATGCCAATGGAGTGTTCACATATTCCTTTTGTACATTCTTTAGGGACTCAGTGTAGGAAAGAGGACGTGAACATAAGGCTATAGTTCTGAATACTGACCTATTTACTCATTTATTTATTATTCCTGCTCTTGTTCTTTAGTCTGTATTGATAATAGTTACAGAAAAGTACTAAGATAAAGCACAAAAGTTTTCCATTTTTTTTTCAGCCACTCACACATGCACATTTAACACTGATGTTGTAATACCATAAATATGAAAATTTTCTCTTTTCAGAGCATAGTATGAATAACGTAGTACAAATGCAAAAGTCAAGGTTTGTTTTCTCATCTGAATATATGATCCACTAAGAACCGTTTTTTGAGAAAGCCCTCCTATCTCTACTGTACTGCAATGTCACCTTGATTATAATTAAAGGGAGTTTGTATGTGTTTATTGGTTTCTTATTGAACACTGTTTTGTTTTTCACTGATGTGTTATTGTGTTCATACCACACTGACTCATTTTATAATTAGGTTTTAATTATTTTATAATTAAGCTTTATAATTAACACTTCTTTAATAGGATGAATAAAGATAAAATCAAATGGTCAAACCCAGGAAACCCGTTTCCCAGACTTCTTTATGGAAACTTCAAGAATTACTTAGTTTTATTATACAGAAGACATACGACTATTCAAGTCTTCCTTTTTCTTTTTCAGTTTGTTTCAAGGTGGTGTTTGTTTTAATCAAACCAAATATTTGGTTGTGATTGGGATTAATGTGAATGTAAGAAAATGGTACATCCATCTAGGTATTTATTTTTTTAAATTCCAATACTGTTTTATATTTTGGGATAAAGAACATGCACATCATTTGTTAGCTTTGATGGTAGGCATTTAAATGTATTCATGTTATTGTGAATGGAACCATTTGTTAAATGTAATGTCTTAATATAATTCTAGTTAAGTGACTTCAACTGTGGTCTCTATTTTATAACTAACACTGTCAACTTTTTAGTTAAAATGGCAAAAATCTGACTTAGCATTACTATAATATGAAACTGTTTACTTTTCAACAGTAACAAAAAAAAAAAAAAATCAAAGAATAATGGCAATATGTCCTCTTAAAAGAAAGGGAACACATCTTATAAAAACTATCCCTCAGGATGATTTAGACACTGGACTTACCAGGCAAAAACTTCACATCAACTGTCTTAAACATTCTCAAAGAGCTAAAGGAAGCTATCAATAAATAACTAAAGGAAACCAGGAAAATATTTTTTTTGGTATAAAATGAGAATATCCATCAAGAGATAAAAATTATAGAAAGGAACCATATGGAAATTCTGGGGTTAAAAAGTACAACAGTTGAAATGAAAAATTCACTAAAGAGTTGAACAGAGATAACAGACATACAAAATAATCAGTAACTTGAATATAGGATAATTGCGATTGTTTAGTTTGTAGTGCAGAAAGGAGGAAAACAACAACAACAACTACTGAACAGAAAACAGAGCCTGAGGGATCCCTGGGAAATGACCAAGAGAACCAATGAACGCGATGTGAATCCCAGGGGGATGAGACTGAGAGGAAGAAAGAGAGAGTCCTTGTAGAAAAGGCCAAAGAATCCAAAATCGGATGTTGACAGGCTGTTTAAAAAACTTCATGTAGGATGAAAAATCAGGGAGATCCACAACAAAGAAGGAAGTTATCAAACTGCTGAAAGCACTAAGGAGGAAAAAAAAAAGCCAATGAAGATTTCTATTGGCAGATCCTTCAAAATGAAGGCTTAAAGAAGGTGGTTAAAGGAAGAGTTTTGGTTTAAAATGAAGAGATACTAGACAAAATCTGATGCTGGTAATCTGTTTTCTTACTGCCACTCCATCATTCAATGTATTTCCAAGAATCAAAATTTGGCTTGCTAATTTCTTTATTGTTCATTTGTTTTCCATTTTATTAATTTCTTATCATTCTTTTCATTATTTCCTTCATGTGCTTATTTAATTAGATCATTGATAGAGTCTTTTTCCTTTCAAATACACACATTTCAGAGAGTAAATTACACTATAAACATATCTTAAGTTGAATTCTATAAAGTTTATGACATCTTAAAAAAGTTTATGACAGATTAATATACATTCAGTTAAAATATTTTTTAATTTACATTGTTATATTTTTACTTATAGTATTCAGTTGCCAAGATTTTAGGAATTTGAACATTTCTAGTTATATTCCCCTGTCATATCAAGCTATATTCATAATTTTTTTCTTTTTTTTTTGGAAATTTAAGACACTACAATGAGATATCCTCTGTCTGTTTTTAAAAAGTAACTTTTCAATATTAAAATCATGTTTTATACCTACCAATAAGGATATACCTGTTAAGCATGTTGCATGCATCTTAAGAGTGCCCATAAATTCTATATACTAGTCTCACTCTATATTTAGCATCGTACACTAATAGGTATGGTAATTTTATTACAATTGAATCAATATTGACATATCAGCTAATTTCCATATTTTTTTAGGTTTCCTTACTTTTAACTAATCTTTTTCTTTTCCCCATGATCCCATCCAGGAGCTAAACTACATTTAGCTATCTTATTTCCTGTATTTCCTCTTGACTGACAGCTTCTCAGGCTTCCATTGTTTTATAAGACCCTGACAATTTGGGGGTCTACTGTGTAATGATCTGGTAAGATTTCCTCTATTTGAATTTGTATGATATTTCCCTCATGATTAGGATGAAGTTATTATTAGTATTTTTTAGTAAGTAAACCATTGAGGTAATTTGTCATGCTAATAACATCATATCAAGGCCAAATAATGTCCATATTTTTAAGAGTCTATTTTATCTTGATTCATTTGACATATTTTAATTTTCAATGTTTTATATTCTTATAAATAATGGTATGCTTTTTAAAATAGCATATTTTAATGATCTTTTAAGATAATCTTACTCATTTACACTAATTTACATTAGCTTTGTTCACTTAACTTTTTATAAGAGTTTGTTATATGTACCACGAAACTATTTTTCTCACATAAATTTCCTTTTCTTTCTGCTACTTTATTCTAGATTCTTTTGGGATTGGTCATATGGAAAAATATATATTAGACTAGCAAAAAGTTCTTACACTATTATTCTCAGGCTCCGCATCAACAATCTAGATTTAAAAGACCAAATAAAAATAGAACAAAAGGAAGAAAATAAAGTGGCAAAAATAAATGGAATTTAAAAGAGAACACAGGTTTAGAAAACTCAACAAAGCAAATCATTGGTTCTCAGGAAGAACAGTGAAACTGATAAACTGCTACCAAGACTGACAGAAGTACAAATTTCCAACATCAGGTCTAAATTACAAGCAGCAAAAATATAATACGAAACATTACCAACAACTTTACACATCTAAATTTGATAACATAGATGAAATGCAGCACTTCCTTTAACTAAGGAATTTGAATTTATAATTAAAAAGCTTCCCCAAACAAATTCTCAGGCCCATATAATTCCACTGAAGACTTCTATCAAATGTTCAATGAGTTAGAATCAATTCCATGTATTATCTTGCAGAAAATAAAAGGAGAAAACACTTCCAATTTATGTTAGGACCATATTATGTTCTTAGTTTCAAACCAAATAAAGACAGTACAAAAAGGTATAATAGAGACTGATACCTGTAATCAAATAAGCACAAAAGTCCTAGGCAAGATTTATCTAATAAAATTCAGTAACATATAAAAAGAATTACTCATCATGATCAAGTGGATTTATTCTAGAAGTCCAAGACTGGTAAAATGTCTGAAAATCAGTATAATCTGACATAAAACAAAGATACCCACTGTCAGCTCACTTATTCAACATAATGCTGGAAATTCTAGAGAGTTTAATAAGGCATAATAGGGGAGATAAATGGCACATAATTTTGAAAAGAAAAAAATAAACCTGGCCCTATTTTCAGATGACATGATTGTCTACACAGAAAATCAAAAAGTGTAATATGTGCATAATTAATTGGTAATTTCATTCAGATAGCAGAATACCCAATATACGAAAAATTCATTTTGAAACACTAACAATGACCAAATGTACACCAAAATTAAATACATTATCATTGCATGTGCTAATGAAATTCTTTGATGTGAATATAACAAACATGTATAGGAATTTGATGCTGTGAATGACATTGGTAAGTCCAGTGATGAAATAAAAAGCACACTGTTTTCATGAATGGGAAGACTCAATCCTAAAATTCCCAATTTTCTCCAAAGTAATAAAATTTTAAAAATTGCTCTTAAAAACACAAGCTTAATTTATAGATATGGACAAGATGATTTCAAATTATATGGAACAACAAACAGCACTAGAATAGCTCATACGATAGCTCATACAAGTATATGCAAATTCATGACAAATCATCAGTTCAGTTCAGTCGCTCAGTCATGTCCAACTCTTTGTGACCCCATGATCTGCAGCACGCCAGGCCTCCCTGTCCATCACCAACTCCAGGAGTTTACTCAGACTCATGTCCATCGAGTCGGTGATGCCATCCAGCCATCTCATCCTCTGTCCTCCTGCCTTAAATCTTGCCCAGCATCAGGGTCTTTTCAAATGAGTCAGTTCTTGGCATCCAGTGGCCAACATATTGGAGTTTTAGCTTCAGCATCAGTCCTTCCAATGAATATTCAGGACTGATTTCCTTTGGGATAAATGGTATACCCATAATAATTGAGATAGTTTGAAATTAATGGAGAGGTAGACATATAGACCAATGGAATTAAATAAAAATTTGGAGATACACTGAAAGAAGTATGCCCACTCTGTGAAAGCAATTCAACAGAGGAAAGATAGTCTTTAAAAAAAATGAAGCTAGAGGAGTTGTACTCTCAGAGGTTAAAAAAAAAATGAATCTTAAGTCTCACCTTACAAAAACTGCTCAAAGCTGTTCCTAGACCAAGATGCAAAATAAAAATCTGTTTCATTTTCATTCAAAGGTGGGAAATATTTGAAATTTAGGGCTAGCAAAAAAGTCTTAGATTTGGCAACAAAGTTTAATATATAAGAGGAAAAACTGATAAATTGAATTTTTAAAAAAGTAACTACAAAATAGGAGAAAAAATTTCAAACTAAATTTTTGATGACTAGTATCTANTGAAATTTAGGGCTAGCAAAAAAGTCTTAGATTTGGCAACAAAGTTTAATATATAAGAGGAAAAACTGATAAATTGAATTTTTAAAAAAGTAACTACAAAATAGGAGAAAAAATTTCAAACTAAATTTTTGATGACTAGTATCTAGACTATGTGAATAATGTATCAAAATTTAATAAGAAAAAACGTTCCAATTACAAAATGGGCAAAATACATGAAGAGATTTTTGACATAAGATGATACATAGATAACAAATAAGCACACGAAAAGATCTTCAACATCAGTTATTTGGGAAATGCA
Source organism: Neotragus pygmaeus (assembly GCA_006410875.1). Lineage (NCBI taxonomy): Eukaryota > Metazoa > Chordata > Mammalia > Artiodactyla > Bovidae > Neotragus > Neotragus pygmaeus. The sequence goes on along the minus strand of SJYV01015492.1, from coordinate 171,307 downwards.
ACATAAAATACCACAATGAGATGGCAGTATATACCTGAGTGGCTCAAGTTTAAAAAATAAAGTAATTAATTAAAAGTGCAAACACCAAGTTTTACCAAGGGTATGGGAAAACAAACAAACAAACAACAACAAAAAAACACCATGCTATACTGCTGGTGGGAAAGGAAAATGAAAGGTCCTCTCTGGAAAAGACTGTTTCTTGAATGTAAACACTAAATGACCCAAAAGGCAGCAATGCATTCCCTGAGACTTATCCCTAATAAATGAAGAATTACGTTAGTAACTACAGTGAAGTTAAAGTCGCTGAGTTGTGTCTGACTGTTCATGAACCCAAGGACTATAGCCTGCCAAGATCCTCTGTCCATGAAATTCTCCAAGCCAGAATACTGGAGAGGGTAGCTGTTTCCTTCTCTAGGGAATCTTCCTGACCCAGGAATCTAACTGATGTCTTCTGTACTGCAGGCAGATTCTTTAACAGCTAAGTCTCCAGGGAAGTTTAGTAACTAAACCTGTACCCAAATGTTTTTAGCAGCTGCATTTATAGTGTCCAAAAACTAGAAATCATACAGATTCATTTCAATGAATGATTGAATGGTTAACCAAACTGGTTAACATCCATGCCCTGATACACTTGTCAGCAATCAAAAAGGAGTAAATTATTGATATGCACAACAAATTAGATGAGTCTTCAGAGAATTATACTGTTTGAAAAAGTAAAATATTAGATATCATACTATTTCTTTTTTTTTTTAACAAATTATCCGTTGAATTGACAAAATTGTAGAGATAGAACAGCTCAGCACTTGCCTGGTGTGGCTAGAAAAGAACAACATGAGGAGTCCTTATATTTGTATATGAATTCCAATATCCTGGTTGGGATATCATACTCCAATTTTGCAAGACATTCTCATTGAGGGAAATAATACATGTGTTCTTTTTTAATTATATGAAAAATTTAAGAATTTAATTGAAGTCGAATCAACTGTAGTTTTTCACTCATTGATATATACTCTGATTGGACACAGAGTTCAAGTGGTTAAGATTAGAATTAGTTTCCTGTGTCAGTTGCACCATCTCTAGTTCCGTTATCAGGAGCTGAACTTCCAGCTGCAACTGCCTATTTCGTACCTAGAGCACAGCAAGGCCACGTTTCTCCCATTGCTTCAATTTCTGTTCCTTTCTGCAAGAATATTGTCTCTGACCCCTACTTTTTTAGTTTATTCTTAAAAATTAGTATTCGGCTACCTCTGTTCCTGTATTTTCATGCATACTTATATCCCTCATGTTATTGATTTGATCTTCATGAGAAATATCCCAATGAGAAAATATTTAGAAAATGCCATGAGCCAACATTTTTTCTCAGTGTGTGGTATACATGTATGGTGTGGTTAGTAATTATCAGAATAGAAAATCTGCTTGTAATCTAGAGTTTAGAAGCTTAAAATTTAATTGCTTAAACAGTGGCTACTTGAGATACTGATTAAAAAAACAACAACAACCTGTTTTCTGTGGGGAAACTAGACGTGGAAAGGTCCCGTTCCTTCATGAACAGCAATTAGAGACCAGGCAGGGAGCTCGACGAGCATAATTTTAGGAAGGCATAGTATTTTGGGTTGGGGAGGAAGAAGAAAGGGAGGTCTTATATAGCTTGTTGAAGAATTCTCTGAAGTGTCAGTTTTAATGAGATCTGAATATGAAGAATGGTCTCTTGATGAGTTCATTTGTACAGTTATTTTTAAACAGAAGCAGAAAGTAGAATTGCTAACAAAAATTATGATTCCATTTGCATTCAGAATGTATTTTCATAGGATAAATACAAAAATACATTATTGTTAAATTGTTAATTATTAAGAAAGATAAACTTTCTCTCCTTCCATTTATGCTAGTTCCTCAGATGTTTCTTGATGTGAGAATCCCTGATTATACCCAAGATAAGTGGGAAGTTGCACAGTTGAGTTGTCATCTCCCAATGAATAAATACACATTAAGCAGCTATGTTTATTTCTGTTAAAAGCATATTCTAAATGCTAGAAACATCTTATCTTAGCCAAAAATGTGGAAAAGCTGAAACCTATGTATATATACAAGCAAACTCTTTTATATTGTGTACTCTAAACTATGTTAACACCTATCAATATTTCCTCATTAAGATATAAGGTGGTCTGAGGAATATAGAGCTTTCCTTGGCAGTTTCCTGGGAGCAAGAATATGAGCCAGTTCATGAATGACATGAGTATTTTCCATAAGGCTGATGTGTCAAATACAATGGTACAGGATAATAGCTTACTCCACTGTTCTCTACCACACTCTAAGATATAGCTTACATTTGAGCATCAGCTGACATTATTAATCCACGAGAGAGGTAACAGTGGAGGGCTAGGCTGACAGAGGTGAACAGAGAGGAAACAGAGCCAGGAAGAAAGGGAAGAGAAAAAGCTTGAGCTGTCATTGTCAATAAAAGAATTAAAACTTAAGTGCTGCAAAAATGAACATACTCTAGCTGTATAAAGAAATTAAACACAAAAAGCATAAAAAATTAAAGTATGCTAAGTGCCCTGATCACTATCCTTTTCATAGTTATGATTGCAATTATTTTCCTAGATATTTATATTTAACATTTTTTAACTCAGGAGGAACACATAAATTTTTACTGTAAAAATATTCTAACAGGAAAGATGAAAATCAAAACCAAATATTGCCATAAACCCTAAATCATGAATCCAGATAATGGCAACAGTCTGGATATACTCTTCATAAGTTTTCCTATTCAACATGTTAAGGATTCATCATGTTTGGGATTTAGGCAATACATGACTTTACATCTTTTACCTCTCTTTTCATACTTTATGTTTCTGGATTCTTTTTTTTTCCCCTGGATAATAGTATTAATTAGTTATAAACTCCAGTTCATCTGGTCTGAAAAATTAGAATTTGAGAATATCTATTTATAAGAGTGTTCACTTTACTATATCTCTTACAAAGTGGAAAGAAGGCACTAATCTAAAAATTCATATAAAAATAAATATAAAAAAGTTTTAGATTATGGACATTTTTAGGGAGTTATGATGATACCACCCTTATGGCAGAAAGTGAAGAGGAACTAAAAAGTCTCCTGATGAAAGTGAAAGTGGAGAGTGAAAAAGTTGGCTTAAAGCTCAACATTCACAAAACGAAGATCATGGCATCCAGCCCCATCACTTCATGGGAAATAGTTGGGGAAACAGTGGAAACAGGGTCAGACTTTATTTTTCTGGGCTCCAAAATCACTGCAGATGGTGATTGTAGCCATGAAATTAAAAGACACTTACCCCTTGGAAGAAAAATTATGACCAACCTAGATAGCACATTCAAAAGCAGAGACATTACTTTGCCAACTAAGGTCCGTCTAGTCAAGGCTATGGTTTTTCCTGTGGTCATGTATGGATGTGAGAGTTGGACTGTGAAGAAGGCTGAGCGCTGAAGAATTGATGCTTTTAAATTGTGGTGTTGGAGAAGACTCTTGAGAGTCCCTTGGACTGCAAGGAGATCCAACCAGTCCATTCTGAAGGAGATCAACCNTGTGTGTGTGTGTGTGTGTGCGCGTGCACGTGTGCATGCGCATGCTTAGTCCTCTCTGACTCTTTGCAACCCCATGGACCGTAGCATGCCAGGCTCCTCTTTCCATGGAATTTTCCAGGGAAGAATACAAGAGTGGGTTGCTATTTCCTCCTCCAGGAGATCTTCCCTATCCAATGACTGAACGTTGACAGGTGGGTTCTTTACCAGCTGAGCCACTGCATATATAATAGATTTAATTTCCATTTATCTTATTTTAAATTATATTGATTGTATTTTAAAGAAATATTTTTATTCTTATTGCTTCTTTAGTAAAAATTTGTGCTCTGCATATTTAATGTATTTTATTTTGAATGCTGTGTAAAGTTGGAAGTATAAGATTGTTCACCAAGGTACAAATCCTTCGAGAGTTATGGAGGTTTTTTAAAGTCTATAAGTTTAAGGGAAAAGAATTTTCTGCTACGGATCACTGTAAAATTAGTGAAAGGAAAATTTGGCTTCAGTTGAAATATATCAAATTCAGTTAATTTCCTCCATCCTGGTTTTTAATTGGCTGCAAAGACGGATTAAGGAGAGACTAAAGGTAACAGCTATCCTCACAGGAGCTTTAACATTTGCTTTTCAGCAGACTGAGGATGGGCTTCCCCGGTGGCTCAGATGGTTAAAGAATCTGCCTACAACATAAGAGACCTAGGTTCGATCCTTAGGTTGGGAAGATCCCCTGGAGGAGAGCATGGCAACCCACTCCAGCGTTCTTGCCTGGAGAATCCCATGGACAGAGGAGTCTGGTGGACTGCAGTCCATGGGACCACAAAGGGTCAGACATGACTGAGGGACTAAGCACAGAACATATCCTGAGGACAGGGCTTCCCAGGCAGTGCTAGTGGTAAAGCTTCCACCTGCAAATGTAGGAGACATGAGTCACGGGTTTGAACCCTAGGTCAGGAAGATCCTTGGAGGAGGGCAAAATATAAAAAATTTGGTTATTTCACTGGTTTAAGCTAATGTTTGGTACATGTGAATTAGAATTCATTCACACAATCAGAAACTAGTATGTATAAGATTAAAACAGTGAAGAGTGCCAGAAAGAAATAGTTAATAGCTACAGTTTATTCTACCTATAAAACCACATAGCAAAGCTTCATCATGGATTCTAATGTCTCTGTCAATTTTTTGCTGATGTCTTTATCAATTTTTATAATAAATTAACTCTACATTCACTTATTCTTGATTATTTTGATAAGACAGAGGAATGTTTCCAAACATTTGCTCTACAACATGGGATAAAAAGATAACAAAAGCATTGCTTACCATTGTTATATCCTTGCAAAATATATTTAAAATACTGGCAGACCTCTGAAAAATGAGATGACAGGCAGCATACCTAGAATGCAGTATTTCAATTAGTATTTTAATTATGCTTTGTGAAATCTAGGGATACTTTTTGATTTCTTTAAAATAAATGAAGTAAATCTCATCAGAATTATCTACTCCTATGGATAGCAATTTATATGATAAACCACTTTGATCTACAACTGCATTACAAAAACCCAATTGACTCATGCTGTTCGTGGAAGTCAGTAATAGGACACAGACTGTGATGCTATTAAAGCAATTCAATAACAGAATATTAGGATGTCTACTAAAGTGTCTCAAATTAGTACCAGAATTTTACATAATGCTGGTAGAATGTTATAATAGTGTAGTGCTTCCTTTTGTTTAACCGTTTAGAAAGTAACTAATATTACTAATTATGTTTCCTATTCATAGAATCCAAATTGAGCCCCAAATCATATACTGTATTTATCATACAAAGCAAAACTCTTTCCTATTCTGGATTTTTTTTTTTAATTTATGCATGGTTTTCAAACTGAAAAATTTTGTTAGATTTGTGTGTACTATATATTGACAAACTACGGACTAAGTATAAAATCTTAGTAAATTTTGTTAAACTATTCCAAAATATGTCAAAATCAAAGCAGCATTCTTATTGTTAAAAGTTAAATAAAGCAATATTAATGTCAAAAATGAAGAAAATATCACTTCATATGGCTGTGAAAATATTTCTCTGAAAATAATTTATCTACTATCTTCTTATCAAAAATTCTCCCTTACTTTTTTTACAAGGTCAACACCAAAGTCATTTGAGCACATTTGAATAAAAAATGTTCCAATTTTAATGCAAAGAAACTGGGATAATAATATTCAATATTTTTTTCAAAACTCAAACTCAGTTTTGGAGTTACACTAAAGAATACATTCTAAAGTGTTACTTAGTCATCAGAACAAAGGCACTCTTTCATGGCAGAGAAATATTTTCTGGTGCTTAGACTAGGAGAGAGATATTATCAGCTCTAAGGATTTTGGTATTGATCAAGTTTATGGTCAAAATTATTATTATGGGAAGACATGGAAGAAGTGTGGATTCTATCTCTGGGTCAGGAAGGTCCCCTGGAGTTGGAAATGGCAACCCACTCCAGTATTCTTGCCTGGGAAATCCCATAGACAGAGGAGCCTGGCAGACTACAGTCCATGGGGTTGCAGTGAGTGGAACACGACTGAGCAGAAGTCACACCTACATGGCTTACCAGATCTTTTCTTTTCATGCAGAAACATATCTTAAAAGCCTAAGCTAAGTTTTCTATTCTTTATACATAATGATTAATCTGCATTCCTGCTGAGGGCCATTTTCTCAGCTTCTTTGCCAGTAATTAAATCACCACCAGTAAGTATATTGCCCATAGAATTTAAAGAATCAAGACATTTTTCTTAACACTGCTTTTAGCAAAAATGTTTTTTATCATTTTTCTTCTATTTTTCTTAACATTTAAAATAAATTTACTACTGATTAAAGCAAGAGTTATTTTTTAGCACTGTTTAATCCTCTTTACATAGTTAATTAGTGTAAAGTATTTCTACTGTCCTGTTCAAATTTGTTGGGGTATGAAACTCTGGGGTGTGTCTTACATGAATCTGGTAAAGCTTTGATGATAAAATATAGAGGATTAACAAAACAGGCATCTTTTGAATTAACAATTTTTGAATATGAAAAAGGATCTGAATCATTTCATCAATCAGAAATACATACCTTTTAAGAATTAAAAACTATAATATTTTATATTTTTCTTAATAGCATGTGATGAAATAAAATTGCAATAAAATTGATATTTTCCATATTTTTTCTTGTCAAAGAGTTATCCTTTATGCATCCAGTGATCCTGCACATATTCATATGTGATGAATCTAACAAGTACTGCGAGGCAGCTATTAAAGACAGTTAAACAAATTTTACCCTTGAAATTTAGTTGAGTAAGGGCAGGAGAAAGTGTCTAAGGAGCACTGAGGAGATTTAAATATTTATATGAGAAACACCTAAGAGCTAGAGAGACAGACATTTAGTGTGGTAAATGTTCCTTTGATATTGTGCTTAACTGTCAACATAACGGATTCTTCCAAGGGAATCAAATGTTTAGCATCACCAAGAATGTGAGAGATTATATACAGAACTTGATACAGACACTTCACTTCTCAGGTAGGAGGCAGGCTGACTTAAGGGAGGATTCTAGGTTCTAACAGCATAAATTGCATTTAACTTACTAATGTTTACATATTGTTCACTGTTTAGGATCTGGGCTTCCCTGGTGGCTCAGAGGTTAAAGCGTCTGCCTCCCATGTGGGAGACCCGGATTCGATCCCTGGGTCGGGAAGATCCCCGGGAGAAGGAAATGGTAACCCACTCCGGTATTCTTGCCTAGAGAATTCCATGGACAGAGAAGCCTGGTAGGCTACAGTCCACGGGGTCGCAAAGAGTCGGACACGACTGAGCAACTTCAAACAAGTACTTTTTAAATCTTTACAGCTCTTCGAATACTATAATGCCAGTAAACTGCATCAGAGCCGTAGAAATAGAAAACAGTAAAATGTAGAGATCGCAAAGAGGAAACTGTTCTGCTTAAACTTAAAATACAGTGGAGGGATCACAGACAAAGCATGGGCCTCCTAAGAAGCTATCACAGTTATTTTATCTCACAAATCAGAGAATATAGATGTGGCATTACTTAATCATTCTATACTGCTATATTTTCAATCTAAAAAGTTACGCTTTAAGAAACAAAGAAATATATTTAAATTGCCAAATTTAAATAAGTTGAATTTGAAATCAGTGGTTCTGATGATATTTTATTATTACATAGATCCTTTTAAAAATACCTATATAATATATTAATTCCAAATTAAAAAAAATAAGTTTAGAACAAGTTTTCTTTATTTATAAAGTCTAAGTAAATAATCAAAGACTTGGATCAAGATTTTTTTTTTCTTCTTGTTGTAGACTTTTATATTTAAAGATCCTTTGGTATTAAACATGTATACTTTAAGATTTGTTTATTATATATATTTTTTCTCTCCTATTCCAACTATTATTTTTAAATAATTTATTTCAATTATTTTCTATATAGTTTAGCCTGTATCCAAACCTTCTGCCTATTTTAATAATAGTTTGTGCCAATCTTGATCTCAAGCTTTGTTGGGAAGTTGAAAAGTGTTATTCATAAAGATGAGCCCTTCTTTAAGGACATTTTTCTGTTTTCCAAAGAGAAACATTCTAGACATAGCTACTGGAAGGCAGATCTACACACTTATACAGTTTCATTTTCTTAAGATCATTAAAAATCATCCTACAATATTTTTTAAGCAATCCTGTAATACTTTTCAATTTTATGTATTCTCTGCTATCTTCACAAAGCTAAGGAGAAAGGCTTTCCTTAGTGTGGTGGAATTCTCATCTCTTAAAAGAAATAAAAATAGTCACTTGGAGTATGACTTTCTAGTTGCTTTTCTACTTTATTCACTTTCTTCTAAATCACTAAAAGGTTGGGAAATAGTAGGAAATTTCAGAGTTGCACAGGCACATGAATCAAGTCTTCAAACTTAATGGTGAAATAGTATTGTGTATGAATCTGGGTGTTCTGATGAAGGGTTATTTTCAGTAAACGTTGAAAGGTTGACAGTAGTCGCTTTGTAGATGTGGGAAAAAAGCAAGTTGATACCAATCATATAAAATTGCTCGTTTAATGGCAGAATTTTTTTAAAAGAGACTTTCTTTGGAGTACTGACTTTAAGACAAGGAAAACAGTTCCTGGAAAACTTCTTACGAACTTCTTATAATAGACTGAAAAATGTTAGAAAAGAGAATAAAGTAATACAAAATTTGTTCTCCTTATGCTTCTAATTGTATACTATTATTTATCTTTATCCTATTTTGCAGTGATAAAGCTAATAGATTGAGAATTAAGTAGCCAAACATCAGCTTATGTTAAGACACTTTTAGCCTGTTGCAACTAAAATAGATTGACAAATCAATCTTAAACTATAAATATGTTCTGATTATGATGCCAACTAGTACTCATGTTTAGAAAACTCAGCTTTAAAAGCAGTGTTATTTTCAGAAAAAAAAGATATGATTTGTATCTAAATTTTACATTCACTAGAAGACAAATTCTTTACAAGATAGAGGGTGAGTTATAATTATATTCTCTAAAACTATTATAGAATGAAACATGGAAAAAGAAGCATCAACTTATTCGAGAATGATCAGTGATTCTAATAGCGTGTGGTCTGAATGTCCCTCTTTGTTTACCATCTTCACTAGGAGCATGACTTTGGAGATACTATTGAGGGCAAATGATGGAAATAGAAAAGGAAAGAAGAGATGGTAAGTGAAGGAGAATACAGAAGACAAAAGTGCTGTCTTTAAGCCAACTTTAATGATGACTGTAAAATTTCTTTGAAATAACACAGTTGCAATCCATATTTTTCTTCTTTACTTTCGTAATATATTTACCCATTTCTCAAATTTACAGTATACTTTAAAATTTTTGCCTTCCTCTTTCAAATAAAAATTTTTTTCTAAAGTAAATTATATCCTTTTAATTTTAAAGTAAAAAGAATCATATAAAATTCATAAATATAAAGAAAGCCATTCTATTAAAAAAAAATCCCAGGTAAATAATTGCTAACAATTCCATATTTTTTCTTCTTTAATATCTACTGTAATATAGATACAGGTAATTTAGGTGTAACCCTGGCTGTATGTCAATGGAAACATATTGAACTATTCTTCAAGTTCATTTAATCATTTAATATAAAATCCAGGAAATTTTCCCATGCACATAATTATGAGTGGTATCCTTCTTTATAACATGTGACTTGACTTTAAATGATGACTTTTTGCTATTTTCAAATTTATACCTCCAGTTAGTAACATCTGGCAGATCTTGTTCTCTCCTTGCTTGTTGACGTTCTGCCCTTGGATATCCTATTGACTCCTTAGTTTCAATGTCTAAGGATTTCTCAACTCCTTGCTGTCCCTTCTAGACTGCCTAATAGTTTATAAGGTTCTACTCAATTGCATTGTTCATGACTAAAACCTTGTTGTCTTCCCTGACAGATCTACCAATATTTTTTCTCTCATAACATAATGCTGCAATATTCAATAGATCACATCGTTTTAATGAGTTTATCATCCAGAAGATTTTAATATTTTTTATCTCTTATATCAGTTTAGTGATCTTCTTTCCCCAGTGGCAATAAATTAGGTGATAGGCCATCATCATCTACTATAACAAAGCCTTACCAATATCACTGCTTTCCATACTTCAAGTCTGATTAATCCCTGCCATGGCCCTCATGTTAAAAACACATTTAATCCAGTGAATCCATTCTTTAACATTTTAGCATTGACAAAATCATAGATACACAGTGTTAGGACAAGCTGACCAATAGTAGAGACATATTCCAAATTCTAATTAATATCCAATACTTGTGACAAAATTTGATTTTATTAACTGTTATCCTAACCTTCAACAATTAGTTTAAACCTGTTCTCCTAGTAATTTCAGAAGGCCTAAATAATCACACTTAAGCAACCAATGTCCACATTTATACTCAGGGCAGCAATAAAGCTTTCAGTTTAATGTTCCTGTGATATGTAAAATGACAAAATAATTTCAATTTAATAACTCTTAAAGAAACAATTGCGTATTTTCCTGTGAATGTAATATAACATTTGGAAAATGGGTGCAAATAAGTCAAAGGACATAGAATGTTTGTCTTCGGCTAAAAAGTGAAAAGCGTTAGTTTCTCAGTCATGTCCTACTCTTTGTGACCCCATGAACTATATATAGCCCACCAAGACTCGTCTATCCAAAAAAGTCTCTGGACTTCTCCGGGCAAGAATACTGGAGTGGGTAGCCATTCCTTTCTCCAGGGTTTGGCTAAGGGAAAACATAATTCTGCCTTTAGTTATCTGATTAACCAACATTCTAAGGGTTCGGTAGTGTACTGTGCCTCTAAAACAAACTTCTTAGTGAGCCATCAAAGTCCTTACTGACATGTTTCCACGGTCATCTCTCCCTGTTCTTGCCTTTGCTTTGTGTTTCAGCTACAATGATTGAACATACACATGTTTTCACCTCAAGATGCTTGTACCACTGCTTAGAGCATAGATCTTTTTTTTTTTTTTCTTTTTCTCTCTCTCACTCATATATTGAGTCTCAAATTAGGGATTATATTCTTCTTAAATCTTCTTTGATCTATAGGCCATCCTATGTATTTCCTCCATATATTACAGTCAGGACATATATAGTTCACATTACTTTTCTTTAGATGCCCTAGTTTGTCAAGTTCTTGAAGTTTAACAAATATACTGGACCCTACGAGGTGTGAACTGGGTTTGTTTGAAACGGTGAATTTGAAATAGAAGAAGCATTAAAGCTACACTGTAGAAATAAGAGTATATAAAGGAATGTATTCACTTTTTCAGTTGAGCAGGAGTGTTTCAGAAACCAGGAAATTTAAGGTGTGATAGGTCAAGAATGTAGACTCAGATGATTTAAAAATTAACAATAATTTAAAAAAATTTGAAGTTCCTATATATAAGACAATATTCAAGATGCTAGAAAATGACCACTGTAGATTTTTTAAAGAGAATGTCATGGAGACATAATTCTACTGAAAATTTACTTACCTACTGAAATCAAGTATCATTGCATTGATTGATACAAACAAGTGTTATTGATACAATAGATCATTAAAGTAATACAGAGATGTATTTAAGAAGTACTTCAAACAATAAGACAATAATCCATTGTTCAATAAAAGGTCCCCTGATAGTTTAATTGGTAAAGAATCCACCTGCAATGTAGGAGATCCTGGTTTGATTCCTGGGTCAGGAAGATCCCATGGAGAAGGGGTAGGCTACCCACTCCAGTATTCTTGGGCTTCCCTTGTGGCTCAGCTGGTAAAGAAGCTGCCTGCAATGTGGGAGACCTGGGTTCCATCCCTGAGTTGGGAAGATCCCCTGGAGAAGGGAAAAGCTACCCACTCCAGTATTCTGGCCTAGAGAATTCCGTAGACTGTATAGTCCATGTGGTTGCAAAGAGTCAGACACAACTAAGTGACTTTCACTTTCTTTCAATAAAAGGTAATAGGCAATGGCCAGAAGGGGAGGAAACAGTTGGAAGGGTGATATATTTGCTGTCTATTATCAACTGGACTCTGTCCTTTGAAATATATTATTCCAAAAGGAAATGGAATTGTTGATACCTTGCATCATCACTTGGTGGGCCCTTCCTGTTTATCCGGGGTTTGATTCATTACTTATATTATCTTATTATAAACAATGAGAGGATAATATATTATCATTATTGGTATAATGATAATATAATAACATTATTATACTGATAGTCAAGTATATTATCTTAGTAATATAATTATCTGTTCAATAAGACAATTATTTATATTATTTTATTCAACTACTTTATAATCTAATTCCCACAGATCATGGCAACAGACAAGTAAAATACGGAGGGTGAAAATTATTTTTCTTAAGCTAATAACGTATTAGTCTTTTATTTATCCTCATATATTTTTATCAAAAATTGTAGCTTTTAAGTCAGACTAACACCCAAAAAAGATGTCCTTTTCATTCTAGGGGACTGGAATGCTAAAGTGGGAAGTCAAGAAACACCTGGAGTAACAGGCAAATTTGGCCTTGGAATGTGGAATGAAGCAGGGCAAAGACTAATAGAGTTTTGCCAAGAAAATGCTCTGGCCATAGCAAACACTCTCTTCCAACAACACAAGAGAAGACTCTACAAATGGACATCACCAGATGGTCAACAGTGAAATCAGTTGATTATGTTCTATGCAGCCAAAGATGGAGAAGCTCTATACTGTCAACAAAAACAAGACAGGGAGCTAACTGTGGCTCAGATCATGAACTCCTTATTACCAAATTCAGACTTATATTGAAGAAAGCAGGGAAAACTGCTAGACCATTCAGGTCTGACCTAAATCAAATCTCTTATGATTATGCAGTGGAAGTAAGAAATAGATTTAAAGGCCTAGATCTCATAGAGTGCCTGATGAACTATGGAATGAGGTTCGTGATATTGTATAGGAGACAGGGATCAAGACCATCCCCACGGAAAAGAAATGCAAAGAAGCAAAATGGCTGTCTGGGGAGACCTTACAAATAGCTATGAAAAGAAGAGAGGTGAAAAGCAAAGGAGAAAAGGAAAGATATAAGCATCTGAATGCAGAGTTCCAAAGAATAGCAAGAAGAGATAAGAAAGCCTTCTTAGGCGATCAATGCAAAGAAATAGAGGAAAAGAACAGAATGGGAAAGACTAAGGATCTCTTCAAGAAAATTAGAGATACCAAGGGAACAAACATTTCATGCAAAGATGGGCTCGATAAAGGACAGAAATGGTCTGGACCTAACAGAAGCAGAAGATATTAAGAAGAGGTGGCAAGAATACATGGAAGAACTGTACAAACAGACATTATGGAGA
>SJYV01015492.1:143045-157606 GCA_006410875.1 Neotragus pygmaeus | reverse complement strand
TTTAACTTATATGCAGATTATATCATGAGAAATGCTGGACTGGAAGAAACACAAGCTGGAATCAAGATTGCCGGGAGAAATATCAATAACCTCAGATATGCAGATGACACCACCCTTATGGAAGAAAGTGAAGAGGAACTAAAAAGCCTCTTGATGAAAGTGAAAGAGGAGAGTGAAAAAGTTGGCTTAAAGCTCAACATTCAGAAAACGAAGATCATGGCATCTGGTCCCATCACTTCATGGGAAATAGATGGGGAAACAGTGGAAACAGTGTCAGACTTTATTTTGGGGGGATCCAAAATCACTGCAGATGGTCACTGCAACCATGAAATTAGAAGACGCTTACTCCTTGGAAGAAAAGTTATGATCAACCTAGATAGTATATTCAAAAGCAGAGATATTACTTTGCCGATTAAGATCTGTCTAGTCAAGGCTATGGTTTTTCCTGTGGTCACGTATGGATGTGAGAATTGGACTATGAAGAAGGCTGAGCACCAAAGAATGGATGCTTTTGAACTGTGGTGTTGGAGAAGACTCTTGAGAGTCCCTTGGACTGCAAGGAGATCCAACCAGTCCATTCTGAAGGAGATCAGCCCTGGGATTTCTTTGGAAGGACTGATGCTAGAGCTGAAACTCCAGTACTTTGGCCACCTCATACAAAGAGTTGACTCACTGGAAAAGACTCTGATGATGGGAGGGATTAGGGGCAGGAGGAGAAGGGGATGACCGAGGATAAGATGGCTGGATGGCATCATGGACTCAATGGACGTGAGTCTGAGTGAACCCCGAGAAATGGTGATGAATAGGGAGGCCTGATGTGCTGCGATTCATGGAGTCGCAAACAGTCAGACAGGATTGAGCAACTGAACTGAACTGAATACATGGAATATATTTTACATACATTTGTAAACACCAGAGATTGTTTTAAACCATTTTGAATGATAAAGCTAATTGCTTAAAGAATATTCTAAAATGATTATTTTTTTCTCCTATTAGATGTAGGTTTTTCTATAAAATTAGTTAAAACTGCTGTTTATAATCAAGACCGTTTGTTGTCATCTCACTAAAGATTCCTTTAAATGTATGAAACTAGAATCGTGATAGGACATAAGTTTAAATTGTATATAAAAACCTTCTTTTTAATGAATTTAGCCTTATTTATTTTTTATAGAATATAAAAAGTATAAATACACTGTAATTAATGTGCAAGGAGATTGTTACTGTATTTACTGTGATGAAAGTGACTTGATTTTCAGATTATTTATTAACTCAAAATACTGAAATTGTATGTTAATCTTCCAGAAAGCCTTCGATTTTCACATTTCAAGAGATTACTAAAGACCAACAGCCTAAGAGTAAATACATATCTGGGTTTTTTTTTTTAATTTTTTTTCTTAATTTTCTTCTCATATCTGCAAGAGAGCAAATGCAAACTGCTTTACACTTATTTTGTGTTCATCCTTGTAAATATTATCCCTATCTTTCCCTTCAGTTGCTATTTTCACATCTCAATTCATAATGAATAAAATCACCTTTACCTATCCAGGGCCTTTTTTAAACATCCTTAGCCATTTTTGTTTTTGTTTGTTTGCTTTTTAATAGCTTCCAATACTCAGTGAAAAAATAATTGCTAATTGTTACTGGTAGATGTATTTTTAATTGATAATCATAATAATATACATTTAGTATAAGTAGCAAGAGAAAAATTTTAAATTGCCTCATGAAAAGCAGTATATATAGTAAATGGAGCATAGACTGTCACCAGATTTGATCTTTTTTTACATGAAATTACACTAATATAATGATAAATGGATCTTCAATGAAGCTTTATTGAAAGAAAGGTAATCTATTCTATTCTTGTGTTCCTCTCACAAATAGAGATATAATTTAAGAAATTATAATAGTTCATTGCAAAATGAAATATTCATATATTGAGGAAATATCTTATACTTTTACTTTTATTTTAAATTTCAGTTTTGCTCAATAATGTTGAATTTATAGCTATAACGTATACTCTAACATTCTAGATGGAAAAGCAAAAGGTTTTTGGATTTCTCTTTTTGGTAAAGATTAAGTAACAGAACCAGATTTACTCTCCGGCCTGACAAACATTAAAAATAAATCATACATATGTGAAACAATGATTTTCAACACATTTGTCAACTACAAATTGGTACCTACCAAGAGCCTCGCCAATGACTGAACCACAAAGACGTTTGCTATCTGCCTCTTCAGAGATGGAACGCTATGCACTAGAGCTGGCGACCTTCAACACCCCCTGAGGGAGCTCAGGGTGGAGTGAGGCACTCTGTGCTCCAGGGAATCTTGTGGGACAGGTCTTTATGTAGATGGATGCTTTTAGGAACAAATTTTACGATTATCAATCCTTGCATCTTCTCATATATTCAGTTCAGTTCAATTCAGTTCAGTCATTCAGTCATGTCCTACTCTGTGACCCCGTGGACTGCAGCACACCAGGCCTCCCTGTCCATCACCAACTCCCGGAGTTTACTCAAACCCATGCCCATTGAGTCGGTGATGCCATCCACCATCTCATCCTCTGTCGTCCCCTTCTCCTCCTGCCATCAATCTTTCCCAGAATCAGGGTCTTTGCAAATGAGTCAGCTCTTTGCATCAGGTGGCCGAAGTACCAGAGTTTCAGCTTTAGCATCATTCCTTCCAATGAATATTCAGGGTTGATTTCCTTTAGGATGGACAGGTTGGATCTCCTTGCAGTCCAAGGTACTCTCAAGAGTCTTCTCCAACACCACAGTTCAAAAGCATATATTCTTCAGTGCTCAGCTTTCTTTGTAGTCCAACTCTCCCATCCATACATGACTACCGGAAAAACCATAGCTTTGACTAGATGGACCTTTGTTGCCAAAGTAATGTCTCTGCTTTTAATGTGCTATCTAGGTTGGTCATAACTTTTCTTCTAAGGGGCAAGCGTCTTTTAATTTCATGGCTGCAGTCACCGTCTGCAGTGATTTTGGAACCCAGAAAAATAAAGTCTGTCACTGTTTCCATTGTTTCCACAGCTATTTGCCATGAACTAATGGGACCAGATACCATAATCTTAGTTTTCTGAATGTTGACTTTTAATCCAACATTTTCACTCTCCTCTTTCACTTTCACCAAGAGGTTCTTTAGTTCCTCTTCACTTTCTGCCATAAGGGTGGTGTCATCTGCATATCTGAGGTTATTGATATCTCTCCCGGCAATCTTGATTCCAGCTTGTGCTTCATCCAGTACAGCATTTCTCATGATGTACTCTGCATATAAGTTAAATAGGCAGGGTGACAATATACAGCCTCATATCTAGAGAAGCACTAAATGCCTTTATGGTGACATCAGATCCTCATGACTAACAAAAAACCTTTTGTAAATAAATGCCTCATGGTACTAAACTCCCCCTTCAGCAAAACCGTATATATTGCCCTGCCTACTGCAGCTTTGGAGCAGTCTCCCAGAGCTATATGAGATGTTGCTTTCCAGACTGCAGTCCTCATTTTCCCCCAAATAATACTTAGCTTGCAACTCTCAAATTGGTACATTTTTTTTAGTCGACACATTGAACATTAAAAAAATGTATAGCAATCTCAGGGTGAAAAAGCAAAAACTATGAAGGAGAGTCCTAAAATCATCTAAACTGATGGTTAAAAGGTTTCCAGCTACCTGTACAAGGTGAGGGAACTCAAGTGAATCTCCATGAGCTCAAGAGTTAAGGAGATGTAGCTATGAGTCCAGGAGATGGAGATGGCCCCAGTCCACAGGCGAAGTATAAAAGAGAAGAGAGTTGCACAAAAGAACTCTCAGCCTCTCATGAAGAGTCTCCCTCATGGCATCAGACATGTAAGAGAGCATATTTTGGAAAACTGGACATCACTGAGTAAAGAATCACCTGAAGGATTAGAGGAAACAATTACATGTCTCACACAGAATCATAAGGAGTTCCTGTTCCCAAAGACCCTGGCTGAGAACTCCATAATTCATAGGGAGCTGTGAGTGTATTGAGAAGATTATACCTCGACAGTGGGAGAAAATATTCCTAGAAGAAATGTTGCTTTGGTCCTACCTAAGAAACTTAAAACACAAAAAAAGTTAAAGAATTATAGTGTTATAAACCATTCAGCTCCCCAGAACAAAAATCAGAATATTTATAAGAATAAAAAACATTTAGCCTGCAAGAATGTAAATTAAAATATCTGATATCTAATCAAAAATTGTCAGCCTCTAAGGCAACATAAAAATGCTGACTCATAATGAGAAAAATAACTCAATTAAAATCACACGTTACACAGCACATACAACTAGTAGGTAAGAATAATCTAACAGTTATTATAAGCTCCTTCTATAATTTCAGAAAGCTAAAGGAAAGGTTGAATATGTTAAGTACACAGAAGGCATAAGAAAGACCCAAATCAAACATTTAGAGGTGGAAACTACATCTGAGATTTTTAGAGAGGATTAAGAACAAGTTAGGCTAAGAGTCGGACACGACTGAGCGACTTCACTTTCACTTTTCACTTTCATGCATTGGAGAAATAAATGGCAACCCACTCTAGTGTTCTTGCCTGGAGAATCCCAGGGATGGAGGAGCCTGGTGGGCTGCCATCTATGGGGCCACACAGAGTCGGACACGACTGAAGTGACTTAGCAGCAGCAGCAGCAGCAGACAGAGATAGTGAAGGAAAAAAAAAAAAAAGGCAATAGAAACTATCCAATTTAAGCCTGGGATGAAATTAAAAAAAAAAAAAAAAAGAGAGAGAGAGAGAGAAAGAGCACCAATTGAGTTTTTAGTGGTATAATATATATGTAATTGAAGTCCCTATGGAAAGAAGGGTTATAGAAACCTTGAAAAAACAATTTTGAAATCTAAAAGCTGTTTCATTTACTTAAAACATGTTTTTGAAAACAAAAAAGAAAAAAGGAAATTGTAAGTCCCTAGAACCGAGAAACTCAAAGATACAGTATATTAAATAAGACAAGAATTAAACAAGGTGCATCATAATCAAATTATTTAAAAGAAATGATAAAGACTAAAATAATAAAAGCATCCACAGAAAATGACTCATATTTACAAAGAAATTAAGGAAAGCGCGACAGTACAATTCTTGTTAGAAAAAATATACATTCATGTAAAAACACTGATATATCCATTATATTAAAATAACAGAAGATATGTTTACCAAACATTACTATATTTTCCAAAACAAAATATAAGTAATACTATAATTATTTCCTTCACATTTTGTAAATATCTTTCATATCTGGTTATTAGAAGATACCTGGATTATCATATCAGCTTCCAAAATCAATTTTTGTGTTATTTTGGTAGAAGTATATGAAGAAAACCTGGGCTCAAACAATTATTTTGTAAGAAAATGGAGGAGTGTTGGATGAGGATAATCTTTTCAGATAAATGAAGGAATTTTCCCTTAATAAACACAGAAAATAGACAAGTGGCACTTTATAATAATAGTTATAGTATGGAATGTGAAAAAATATTACAAAGCTTGCTGTATTCTGTTACATTCATATCCAATGACCCAATTTACACATTGAATGGATCTTATATTTATGTATTCATCTTGTCACATCAAGCATGTGTCACTGTGGAATAATGGCCAAGAACCAAAGACAGAGAGAAAAGCTTTGAAAACAGTCAGAAAAAACTTTCATTGGTGGAATAATATAAGAGAAATCAGAAAACAGCTGTTGGCATCTTTAAAGTATTGAAAGAAAATTTAAGCACAAATGAGCATAGGTGGAATAATTCCAGATAAAATTATGGAAGTGCATAAAGGATTGAAGAGCATTGTAAAGCTTACATACATGGGTGAATGTAAATGAACACTGACTGTTTAAAATATCAATAGTGTGTACTATACAGCCTCAGATACAAGTTAAAATGCATGGCAAGCATGGAAAGAAGGAAGTGAATAGAACCCATGCAAAGCAAAAAAAAAACCTGCTTGTATTACACTTTTATCACTCTCAAAATCTGTGTTACTGCTATAATGAAAGGATGACATATAATCTCTAAATTATCCACTAAAATCAATTTGAAAACACAGAGGGAAACATTACAAATAAAAATCAATTAATTTTAAGAAAGGAAAATTAATATTGAGACATTTACATCAAATGAAAAAACTATTATAAGATGTTCAGTGAAAATACAAATATAAATGAATTAAATATTCCGGCATCCAATATATGTATCTGAACCTACAGTTATTCTGGAAAATAACAATGACATTTATTTCGAGTCTGACTCTTTTTCTCCCAAAGGTAGGTCTTGCTCAGTAGTTCGTTCCTTGCTATTAACATATTTCTATGAGCACGTGGAGAATATTAGTCAGTTGTTCACTCATGTCTGACTCTATAGAGCTATTTCTAATAATGATTAATATATTTAAAATACCATCCTAAGTGATTATGAAAATAATGCATGTACAAAAATAGCTATGATATTACAAAGCAGAACGTGTTAGTTACAGTAAAGATCATATCAATCATTTTCAATGCAGTTTAGGACTAGTGGTGTGTGTGCTAAGTTGCTTCTGCTGCTGCTGCTAAGTCGCTTCAGTCGTGTCCGACTCTGCGTGACCCCATAGACGGCAGCCCACCAGGGTCCTCCGTCCCTGGGATTCTCCAAGCAAGAACACTGGAGCAGGTTGCCATTTCCTTCTCCAATGCATGCATGCATGCTAAGTCACTTCAGTCGTGTCCAACTCTGTGACCCCATGGACTGTAGCCCACCAGAATCCTTTGTCCATGAGATTTTCCAGGCAAGAATACTGGAGTGGGTAGCCATTTCCTTCTCCAAAGGATCTTCCCAAACCAGGGGTTGAAACTGGGGCAGATTCTTTACCATCTGAGCCGCCAGGGAAGCCCCAAGATTAGTGGCATCCTATACCACTTTTGAGGTTGAAGGTACAATCTCGCCTTGAGCCAGTGTTCTTTTTTTTTTTGAAACAAATGTTTAGGTTGTCTTGGAAGCTAAAATTTTCATCTCTAAAAATGGCTTCAAGTTAGCTAAGTGAAGTAATGAAACTGGAGACCATTTCAAGTTTGCTGCGATGCTTATTCATGCACTTTCATACAGTCATTCTTTTGTTATATTTTCACATTTGTTTATGGCCAGACATTTCAGTCGCCAACTCCTTAGTCATCCTGATTATTTTATCCTCCTCTGGAACTAAATATAAAATGACATATGATCAGTTGAATTTTCAATTGCAGTTGCGTAATTTTTCATATGAACTTAAAAAAAAAAAACATGAATTTTTCAGAACAAATTAGAGTCAAGAAAAGCATCACCAANGTCATCCTGATTATTTTATCCTCCTCTGGAACTAAATATAAAATGACATATGATCAGTTGAATTTTCAATTGCAGTTGCGTAATTTTTCATATGAACTTAAAAAAAAAAAAACATGAATTTTTCAGAACAAATTAGAGTCAAGAAAAGCATCACCAAAACTGCTGCTATTGCATAATGACACATGTAGAGATTAAAGAAGATGCCTTATTTTCCCACAGATAGATAATACTTCATAAATTTGCCAAAACATCTGACAATATAAATAAGCTGGCAATTAATTTTGAAATGTCTCTGTTTTGATAATCATTTATTATTAATATAAAAAACACAATATTTATAAAACATTGCCTGTCAAAAATGACCAAACATTTCTTTGCATATAATCTGTGTGTTTTTAAGCCATTGTAAGGAAAGTATCATTATTATCATTTTATAGGTGAGGAAGCCAGGGCTTAAGTACAATAAATTGTATAATGTTAGCTTTCTAATATGTAAGTGGAGTGAAAATTGGAACAACAATGTGATTCCATTGTGTTGATTTTTATTAGTCAATTAAGTGTCAAATATGAACAACAGCAAGTCAGTGAGCCAGAAAACAGAAATAGAAATTATCAAAATAATTCATACTTTAATGGTAGAATGTGATGTATCTAAAAGAAACACCAATTTCTACTACATGTGTTATAGAATTCAGTAAAAGGGAAAAATTAACAAGAAGAAAAGGTTTTTTGTTTATTTTTTCAATAAAAAGCCAGGAAATAAATTTATAGCTACCTCTTAAGTAAGACTGATTTTCTGGATCACTGGTATTGAAGGGCACAGCTTTTGTTAAGTCACTAGTTGGACATGCAGTATATTTATCATTTAAAGAATAAAAAGGAAATAAAAATAGAATTCCAAGGAATAAGACAGGGACAAAAAGAATCCTCCGTCTGTAGTTCAATCAATGACAAATTTTGTGCAAAGTAGATATTCATGTAATACGCAAGGAAAGAGGTCTAGGAATCAGTGCCTACTGTAAACTATTTCTGGTATATGTAACAGTCACGATGTTCATGAAAATCATAATAAAAATGACTAGTATTATGAGGGATACCTAACACTGAGGCCAATTTGTGCTTGTTTGTTCAGTCACTCAGTACTGTCTGACTCTTTGCAACCCCATGGAGCCCATCAGGTTCCTCTGTCCATGGAATTTTTCCAGGCAAGAATATTGGAGTGGGTTGCCATTTCCTTCTCCAGTGGGCCTCCCCAATCCATGGATTAAGCGCACATCTCTTGTGTCTCCTGCACTGGCAGGAGGATTATTTTATTAATCTGCCACCTGGGAAGCCCAGAAAACCAACTGAATGCAATGTTAGGGATATAGGTTCTTGAATTTGAAGGCCTAGGTTTGAATAAAGCTCTGACATATGCTATTCTGCACTGCAAATAAATTTTCAATTAAGTCAATTCTGGAATGTTTTGATATCTATTATTAATAGTTAAAATAGTTTTGTCATTTATTATTAATAGTTAAAAATATTTACTTAGCATTATCCCTCTGTCAAAATCACTTCATCTTTTCTGTCTCTATTCCTTAATTCTTGAAAGCATCAACCCAGACAGAGTACTCAGGTGACTTGTCAGAAAGTGAGGAAGTCGTTCAGTCATGTCTGACTCTTTGTGACCCCATGGACTATAGAGCCCATGGGATTTGTCTGAGCCTCATTGGAAAAAACAAGACGCTGTAAACATTTATAACAAATTAGCTATCACTGAGACTTCACACTAGCATAAAAGGAAGAAACCTTGAGTAATCATGTTTAAATTTAGCCTATAAAAATATTTATACTCAGTAAATTGATATACTATGAAGGGGATCAATATCTAACTAAAAGTCAGGAGGCCTATTTTCTAGGCTTTCTGCTTCTAGTTGATTTCTCTGATTCCTTGAAGAAATAATCCTGCTTGAAATAATAACATCCCTTTATATCTTGTTCTTCAAGAATCTCTGGTTATTTCCTTTTCCTCTCTCCTACTTAAGATGACAGAAAAAGAGTTGTATTTGACTACACTCTGTGATTTTTGTGTCTAGAAACATCTGTGGAGATGGTAGACATTGATTTGGTTACATTTCTGAAGATAGAAAATGTATGTTTTATCTGATCAAATAAAAAGACAGTTAAAAAGGGGGATAAGATATTCACAGTGATCTCTGCTGGCTTCGACTCCAAATAATTCATGCAGGCAAAAAGTATTAGGAAATTCAGATACTTCAGAGATTACTTATTCTAAAACTTTCATACTTTAAAAGAGAAAAACATGGCCCCCAAGATTATGAAACTAGAATTTCTGAATAGTTAGTGAAAAATCAAAGTCACAGCTATTGAGTAGAAAGTGTCTCCTGAGTTTTAGTTATGGTTCCATTTTTTAAAATGTATTCTAGTTACTGATAATAGAAACTTACTGCCACAGATTAATTTTAAAATAACTCAAATTAGTACGTGTATGTGTACATACTGTAAAATAATACATAAATTATAAATTTGACATTTTTGAATTCAAAGAACCAGCACTATTTGAATTTAAAATATTGATAAAAGATGGTATGCATAATAAAAGCTACGGATCCCTGAAACTGGAATATCCCCTGGAGGAGGAAATGGCAGCCCACTCCAGCACTTTTGCCTGGAGAATCCCATGGACAGAGGAGCCTGGTGGGTCACAGTCCATAGGGGAGCAAAGCTTCAGACACAACTGAAGCAACTTACCACTCAGTCAACAAATATCTATTAAATGAATAAATTTCACTATATATCATAGCTTCTTAATAATGTTGCATGCAATATATGGATACATTTGGAAACATTTCAAGATTTCACGAATGTGAATTAAAGATATATGTTCTAACAGTATCATATTTTACTGTGAATACAGTAGTGAAAGTGAAAGTGTTAGTCACTCAATTGCGTCCAACTCTTTGTGACCCCATGGACTGTAATTGGCGAGGCTCTCTGTCCACAGAATACTTCAGGCAAGAATACTGGAGCAGGTAACCATTCCCTTCTCCAGGAGATCTTCGCAACCCAGGGATGGAATTCGAGCCTCCTCCATTGCAGGTAGACTTTATCATTTGAGCCACTAGCTGGGCAGAAGAACATTTAGAAAATTCAAATACATATTATTTGGGAAAACTTCATATTTATCTCAATTACTTTATTGAAAATTAAATTATTAAATTTTAAAGGCAGTAATTTAACTTAATTTAATTGATAATTTTAAAAAATTATCAACATTGAGACATATATAACCTGTGGAGTTGTGTATTTTGGGGCTACATAGAAATAATAGCAATTAAACATGTTTATTATAACATTTTTATTTAAAATAATAATCCTAAAGTATAGAATTATTTATATTTTAATTAAAATTCTTAGTCATTAAGATATAATAACTTCTAAAATATATCTTCTATCTGAATTATCTAAAAATAGCTGAATGTTAAAACTACACTTTAAAATCTGATTTTAGTTTTCTGTCATGCATTAACTTATTTAACCTCTGATATAGAGTTACCCTTTCACATGTTTTTACCAGAATAAATCAAATTTTGCAAAAGACTTTGGTTATAGATTCTTTCACTTATCGAAATTATTATTAAAGAAGATAATAAAATGGAAATTTAAATAACTTTGAAACTAGAAAGTGAAAGTGAAAGTCATTCAGTTGTGTCTGACTCTTTGTGACCCCATAGACTATACAGTCCATGGAAATCTCCAGGCCAGAATACTGGAGCTGGTAGCCTTTCCCTTCTTGAGGATCTTCCAAACCCAGGGACTGAACCGAGGTCTCCCACATTACAGGCAGATTCTTTACCAGCTGAGCCACAAGGGAAGCCATAAAATACTGGAGTGGGTAGCCTATTCCTTCTCCAGCAGATCTCCCCTACCCAGGAATCGAACAGGGGTCTCCTAGATCGCAGGCAGATTCTTTACCAACTAAGCTGTAAGGGAAGCTAGAATTCCAATACAAATCTCCCTGATTTCCTGTAGACTTTCTACCTCCCACGGAAAGATGGAGCACTATATTTAGAAGGTAAACAGGCAAGAAAGTAGAAAGAAGATTTTTTGTCTCTAAGTATGCTTCATTGTAAGATGATGCTGTTAAAGTGCTACACTCAATATGCCAGCAAACTTGGAAAACTCAACAGTGGCCACAGGACTGGAAACGGTCATTTTCATTCCAATTCCAAAGAAAGGCATTGCCAAAGAATGTTCAAACTACTGCACAATTGCACTCATCTCATATGCTAGCAAAGTAATGCTCAAAATTCACTAAGCCAGGCTTCAATAGTACGTGAACTGAAAACTTCCAAATGTTCAAGCTGGATTTAGAAAAGGCAGAGGAACCAGAGATCAAATTGAAATCATCCATTGGATCATTGGAAAAGGAAGAGAGCTCCAGAAAAATATTTACTTCTGCCTTATTGACTTATTGACTGCCAAAGCCTTTGACTGTGTGATCACAACAAACTGGAAAATTCTTAAAGAGACGGGAATATGTGTCTCTTTCACTTCTGGTTTCCTCGGTGTGTATGTCCAGCAGTGAAATTGCTGGGTCGTATGGCAGTTTTATTTCCAGTATTTTAAGGAATCTCCACACTGTTCTCCATAATGGCTGTACTAGTTTGCATTCCCACCAACAGTGTAAGAGGGTTCCTTTTTCTTCACACCTTCTTCAGCATTTATTGCTTGTAGACTTTTGGATGGCACCCATTCTGACTGGCGTGAGATGGTACCTCATTGTGGTTTTGATTTGCATTTCTCTGATAATGAGTGATGTTGAGAATCTTTTCACATGTTTATTAGCCATCTGTATGTCTTCTCTGGAGAAATGTCTGTTTAGTTCTTTGGCCTATTTTTTGATTGGATTATTTATTTTTCTGGAATTGAGCTGCAGGAGCTGCTTGTATATTTTTGAGATTAATTACTTGTCAGTTGCTTCGTTTGCCATTATTTTCTCCAATTCTGAAGGCTTATAGTTTCCTTCATTGTGCAAAAGCTTTTAAGTTTAATTAGGTCCCATTTGTTTATTTTTGCTTTTATTTCCATTACTCTAAGAGGTGGGTCATAGAGGATCCTGTGTGATTTATGTCAGAGACTGTTTTGCCCAATATTCATCGCAGCACTATTTACAATAGCAAGGACATGGAAACAACCTAGATGTCCATTGGCAGACGAATGGATAGGAAAGCTGTGGTACATACACGCAATGGAGTATTACTCAGCTATTAAAAAGAATGCATTTGAATCAGTTCTAATGGGGTGGATGAAACTGGAGCCTATTATACAGAGTGAAGTAAGTCAGAAAGAAAAACACCAATGCAGTGTATTAATGCATATATATGGAATTTAGGAAGATGGTAATGATGACCCTATATGTGAGACAGCAAAGGAGACACAGATGTAAAGAACAGTCTTTTGGACTTTGTGGGAGAAGGCCAGGGTGGGAAGATTTGAGAAAATAACATTGAAACATGTATATTATCATATGTGAAACAGATTGACAGTCAAGGTTTGATGCATGAGACAGGGTGCTCAGAGCTGGTGTCCTGGGATGATCCTGAGGGATGGGATGGGGAGGGAGGTGGGAGGGAGGTTCAGGATGAGGGACACACGTACATCCATGGCTGACTCATGTCAATATGGCAAAACCAATACAATATTGTAAAGTAATTAAACTCCAATTAAAATAAATAATTTTTTTTAAAAGAGAGATGGGAATACCAGACCACCTTACCTGCCTCCTGAGAAATCTGTATGCAGGTCAGGAAGCAACAGTTAGAACTGGACATGGATCAACAGACTGGTTCCAAATAGGAAAAGGAGTACATCAAGGCTCTATATTGTCATCCTACTTATTTAACTGATATGCAGAGTACATCATGAGAACCACTGGACTGGAAGAAGCATAAGCTAGAATCAAGATTGCCAGAGGAAAAATTAATAACCTCAAATATGCAAATGACACCACCTTTATGGCAGAAAGTGAAGACGAACTCAAAAGCCTCTTGATGAAAGTGAAAGAGGAGAGTGAAAATGTTGGATTAAAAGTCAACATTAAGAAAACTAAGATCATGTCTTCTGATCCCTTCACTTCATGGGAAATAGATGGGGAAACAGTGGAAACACTGTCAGACATTATTTTTTTGGTCTCCAAAATCACTGCAGATGGTGACTTCAGCCATGAAGTCAAAAGATGCTTGCTTCTTGGAAGATAAGCTATGACCAACCTAGACAGCATATTAAAAAGCAGAGACATTACTTTGGCAACAAAGATCCATCTAGTCAAAGCTATGGTTTTCCAGTAGTCATGTATGGATGTGAGAGTTGGACTATAAAGAAAGCTGAGTGCAGAAGAACTGATGCTTTTGGACTGTGGTGTTGGAGAAGACTCTTGAGAGTCCCTTGGACTGCAAGGAAATCCAACCAGTCCATCCTAAAGGAAATCAGTCTTGAATATTTATTGGAAGGACTGATGTTGAAACTGAAACTCCAATACTTTGTCCACCTGATGTGAAGAGCTGACTCATTGGAAAAGACCATGATGCTGGGAAAAATTGAAAGTAAGAGGAGACGGGAATAACAGATGGGAATAACAATGGTTTGATGGCATTACCAAGTCAATGGGCATGAGTTTGAGCAAGCTCTGGGAGTTGATGATGGACTGGGAGTCCAGGTGTGCTGCAGTCCAGTTCAGTTAAGTTCAGTTGCTCAGTCATGTCCGACTTTTACAACCCCATGAATCGCAGCACGCCAGGCCTCCGTGTTCATCACCAACTCCCAGAGTTCACTCAGACTCACATCCATCGAGTCCGTGATGCCATCCAGCCATCTCATCCTCTGTCGTCCCCTTCTCCTCCTGCCCCCAATCCCTCCCAGCATCAGAGTCTGTTCCAAAGAGTCAGCTCTTCGCATGAGGTGGCCGAAGTATTGGAGTTTCAGCTTCAGCATCAGTCCTTCCAATGAGCACTCAGGACTCATCTCCTTTAGAATGGACTGGTTGGATCTCCTTGCAGTGAGGGACTCTCAAGAGTATTCTCCAACAACACATTTTAAAAGCAGCAGTTCTTCAGTGCTTAGCTTTCTTTATAGTCTAACTCTCACATCTATACATGATCACTGGAAAAACTATAGCATTGACTAGATGGACCTTTGTTGGCAAAGTAATGTCTTGCTTTTTTTTTTT
>SJYV01015492.1:71500-141205 GCA_006410875.1 Neotragus pygmaeus | reverse complement strand
CGAAGAATTGATGCTTTTGAACTGTGGTGTTGGAGAAGATTCTTGAGAGTCCCTTGGATTGCAAGGAGATTCAACCAGCCCACCCTAAAGGAGACCAGTCCTGGGTGTTCATTGGAAGGACTGATGCTGAGGCTGAAACTCCAATACTCTGGTCACCTCATGTGAAGAGTTGACTAATTGGAAAAGACTCTGATGCTTGAGGGATTGGGGGCAGGAGTAGAAGAGGATGACAGAGGATGAGATGGCTAGATGGCATCATCAACTTGATGCAGATGAGTTTGGGTGAACTTTGGGAGTTGGTGATGGACAGGAAGGCCTAGCATGCTGCGATTCATGGGGTCGCAAAGAGCCAGATACGACAGAGTGACTGAACTGAACTGAATGGAACAGTTTGACACAGCTACTCACAAAACAACCAGAGGAGAAATCAGGCCATCCTCTGTCCATGAGGTTTACTCCTTCTGAAACCCTAGATAAACCTAAATAACTGACTGCTTAAGTAACCTGCCAACTCTCTTCTAGTACTCTAATTCTCATTTTTATGCTTTGAATTAGCCAGAAAGAGTGAACTTGAAACTATAGACGCCTCATCCTTCACCTGATAAAAGCAGAGCTTCAGGTCTGAGGAAAACATCTGCAGCTATTCCCCAGGAGCAACAAGGACTAGGCCAGGGAAGTGCCTCAGGAATTTGTCATGTACTATCATTATACGGTTGGGCAGAACTTAGCAATTATACCACAACCATCATCATTATCAAAAGGCTGGGACAAATAGGACATGTAGACACATAGGCAGTGATTACGTAAATGAAATCATTGTGTTCTACTGCTTAGTTTAGAAATGAAATGCAAGAAAAGATAGTTACATCCACAATGATAGCAAGGTAAATGTGACTGCTTACATTAATATTTTGATTCCAATAGAATTAGAGGTATGACCCTAACTCCTAACTATCCTTTTAATGAGCAAAAGGAAACTAACATTGTCAAATGCAGATTGGGTCACTCTATCATTTAACGTCTAAGGAAGATAAACTCAAACCCAGTACCATTTCCTGTGTAAAATACGAAGTAAATTCTCAGATATGCATTCTCATATCACCTCTGGCAGAGTTCCTGCCTCTGTCGGTTGAGCTAAATGTATGGAGTTCTCATTATCTTGCAATTGCTGCTTCTACCCCTTGACCTTTTCTTTCTTACAAAAGACAAAGTGCTTGCTTATGGCCTGTGTGCACTTGGAACATTGTCAGTCTATTTTGAAACCTATGACTTGTGTCAATGCAAATATCTTTGTTGTTGTTATCATTTAGTTGCTAAGTCATGTCTGACTCTAAGACCCCATAGACTTCAGCACTCCAGGGTTCCCTGTCTTTCACTATCTCCCGGAGTTTGCTTAAATTCATGTCCATTGAATTGGTGATGCTATCTAACCATCTCACCCTTTGCTGCCCCTTTCTCATTTTGCCTTCAATCTTTCCCAGAATTAGTATCCCAACTTTTAAAAAAGCAAAATTTTATCTCCTGTCTCTTTATACAGAAGTATGAGAACCATTATCTACACCACTACTTTTTTTTCTCTTCTTCCTGTATCATCAAATACAAATTAAACCAAAAAGAGAACTCAAATAAATTCCCAATGTTTTCTGTTAAACAGGGAGAAACTTAAGTCCTTTTGTAGTTTTGAGGTCTCCTGTGAGATTCTGTCTTTGATGTGANTTCCCATAGTTACTATTTTGTAGTAAGAACACTTGAGATTTGCTCTCTTAACAAATTTCAAGTACAGTACATTATCATTAACTATAGTTACTGGGCTGCAAATTTATTCATCTTATAACTGAAAGCTTATACCCTTTGATCAATATTTCCTGTTTTTCCCTACCCCCTAGTCTCTGTTAATTACCATTCTATTCTCTATCAGTATGAAATTGACTTTGTTTTTAGATTCCACATATAAGTGAAATAGTGTGGTATTTGTCTTTCTATCTCTGGTTTGTTTCACTTAGCATAACACCCTCCAGGTTCATCCATGTTCTCAAACATGGTAGGATTTCCTTCTTCATTAACGCTAAATAATATGTAATTGTATATGTACACCTAGTTTCTTCATCTGCTGATCAGTGTATGCACAATCAAGTTGTCCCCATTTCTTGGCTACTGTGAATAATGTAGTGAACGTGGGAGTGCAAGATTCCTCTTCAAGACAGTGATTTTATTTCCTTTGGGTGTATACCTAGAAGTGGGTGGCATTGCTGGATCACATGGTAGTTCTATTTTTAATTTTTTGGGGACTGCTATACTGTTTTCCATAATGGCTATAGCAATTTACATTCCCACCAGTAGTACAGAAGGGTTTCCTTTTCTCTATATTTGAATACTTGTTACCTTTGACTTTTTGACAATAGCCAGTTTAACAAGCATGAGATGTTATCTCATTGTGGTTTTGATTTGCATTACCCTAGTAAAAGAGGAGAGTGAAAAAGTTGGCTTCAAGCTCAACATTCAGAAAATNTACAACTGTTGCTTCTTGATCTGCATACAGAGTGCTGCATCCATGGAGTCGCAAAGAGCTGGACGTGACTGAACGACTGAACCGAACTCATGTATAAAACAGATAACTAATAAGAACTTACTGTATAGGACAGGGAACATTGCTCAGTACTCTGTAATGGCTTATGTGGGAAAGGATTCTTAAAACAAGAAAAAAGTGTAGATATTTGTGCCACTGATTCACTTTGCCACATACCTCAAACTACCACAGCATTGTGAATGAACTCTATTCAAATAAAATTTTTAACAGAGTGAGAGAAAGGCAAAACAAAATAAAACCATAAAAGTTGTGAAAGCAATTTTAAATATTCATTTCATTTCATAATATTGTTTTTAAAAAATCAGTACTTTTGATACATTATTCAGTGATTTATCCTTCAGGGTTTGTGCTATTCATATGAATGTTAAAAATGTCTGTTAGTACTTCTATACCCTTTAACTTCAAAATCGATTTCAAAACATTGAACATAATATGTTTCTAACTGCAATAATTCTAGGGAGTGAGGTGTAATGCAGGATCCTAGAACAGGATCAGAAAGGGGTGAATTTTATTAACAGGTTTTCTCTTAATCCTGGTTTATCAATTTTAACCTCACTGTTCCCTATTATTTATATTGGTACCTGTGTGATTAATAATACAGAATTTTGTACTATCTAGATAGATTAATAAGTATTTAACACCAAAATTTCATGGAAAAATTATCTTGAAATAAATGTTTCTTACCTAGATAAAAACAAGGGAAAAACAGAGTGTATGTTTTAATCTAAAATAAATGCTTAGAATTTTAATAAACCATTCCCTTTGCATGTTTTATTTCTCTTTTCTCTTGGCATTCCGAATATATTCTTTGAATTTTATTTTGCTGCTGATGACCAAGTACAAAAATAACAACAGACCCTGTGGCCACCGATTAAGTCAAACTCTAGGCAACCTGACCCTTTGGTTCATTTTAATTAAAAAAAAAACAAAACATAATTTGGGACAGCAAATCAGGCTGAAACTAACAGCATAGACATATAATTTTCTTAAATATTTTGCATATCTATAGCCTATAAATAGGCTGCATGCAAAATGTGGCTCAAAAATAACAGCTTCAGCTTTACTCTCCTTCAGTAATCATGGAAATGATCTAATATATTTAACCTGAAAAAATGTTTTATATAAACTTTGCATTTTTTAACACTTTATTTTGCCTCAAAGCATCAAGAGTATGCACAACAACATAAATTCTCATTGTTACATTTGAGTGTTGTTGAATTAAAATGCATGTGTCTAGGAAACTAAATGTAAATAAAGCAGACTCTCCTGGTGTTATACTCTAGTCTGTGCAGTGTTTAAGGTTATAATTTTTTCTTGAACCACAGAAAGTCTAGAGAACTTTTCAAATTCTAATGTATATATATATATATATATATATATGAATGCTTTGTTGTCAAGGATGGAGTGGATGTTTTTGAGTCCAGAAATATTTTTTGGGTGTTTATTNGCAGACTCTCCTGGTGTTATACTCTAGTCTGTGCAGTGTTTAAGGTTATAATTTTTTCTTGAACCACAGAAAGTCTAGAGAACTTTTCAAATTCTAATATATATATATATATATATATATATGAATGCTTTGTTGTCAAGGATGGAGTGGATGTTTTTGAGTCCAGAAATATTTTTTGGGTGTTTATTTCCTGGTCTCAACACTAATGCTCCTGCTTCAATAGCCACTGCGCAGAGCCTACAAACAGCATGCATTATATACAGGTCTCCACTGGTACTCTTGTTCAAGACCCAGCAAATGTTAGGGCCAGGGCCGCTCATGGGGATTTCATTAAAAGATAGAAAACATAGTGGTGACTCACGGTCAGTATCCTGGGTAGAAATCAACTGCACTTGTCTAGTGAGTGGGTCCTAGAACAACTTGNACTCTTGTTCAAGACCCAGCAAATGTTAGGGCCAGGGCCGCTCATGGGGATTTCATTAAAAGATAGAAAACATAGTGGTGACTCACGGTCAGTATCCTGGGTAGAAATCAACTGCACTTGTCTAGTGAGTGGGTCCTAGAACAACTTGCTTAGGTTGATGTTAAAGGTTACACATGCCCTTTTGCCCACGTGATTCTTGACTTAAAATTCCAAAGTATATTAATACCTAATTCTAAACCAGACTATGTGACATTGTAGAATTTGCCCCACTTACAGCTGAATGGCTCCACATCATACCCATGCCTATGTCAGGTTGCAGAAAACTTAATGAAGGAAACAGAGATAAACATATGCAACATCTTTATAACATCAGACTCCAACTTCATTTGGGTCCTCATTGCTGCTAACTGATTGGCTTCATTTTCACAGCTGATTCTCATTCACATTCTACCCATCAGTATATGAAAACTTTTTCTCACACCTTTAAATGCCAATTCTTTTTATTATTATTATTTTTTACTTTACTATATTGTATTGGTTTTCCCATATATCAGCATGAATCCACCACAGGTGTACACATATTCCCCATCCTGACCCCACTCCCACCTCCTTCCCTATACCATCTCTCTGGGTCATCCCAGTGCACCAGCCCCAGGCATCCTGTATCCTGTATTGAACCTAGACTGCTGATTCGTTTCTTATTTGATATTATACATGTTTCAATGCCATTCTCCCAAATCATCCCACCCTCTCTCTTTCCCACAGAGTCCAAAAGACTGTTCTATACATCTGTGTCTCTTTTGCTGTCTCGCATACAGGATTATCATTACCACCCTTCTAAATTCCATATATATGCATTAGTATACTGTATTTTTCTTTCTTGCTTACTTCACTCTGTATAATAGGCTCCAGTTTCATCTACCTCATTAGAACTGAATCAAATGTATTCTTTTAATGGCTGATTAATACTTCATTGTGTATGTACCACAGCTTTCTTATCCATTCATCTGCTGATGGACATCTAGGTTGTTTCCATGTCCTGGCTATTATAAACAGTGCTGCAATGAACATTGGGGTACATGTGTCTCTTTCAATTCTGGTTTCCTCGGTGTGTATGCCCAGTAGTGGGATTGCGGGGTCATAAGGCAGTTCTATTTCCAGTGCAAACTAGTACAGCCAGTATGGAGAACAGTGTGGAGATTCCTTAAATTCCAATTCTTTTGTCCCATCCCTTAGTCTCAAGGAGGACCTTCCTTCTTAACACTTCCCTTTAAGAATAAGCAAACAAGTATCAGAGGAGATACTATCAGATTCTCTACATAAAAATAAAGCAGCTACATTGTGTGCAACATTTCTCCTTCTGAATATCATTACTTCACAAATTCAAAAGGGCTTAGGAAACTACTAAATTTTCAATAATTTGTCTCTGTCTCTGCCTCTTTCTGTCTCATAGTTCCTTTCATTAGTTTCTGGCATAAAAAGAAATATTACAAAATCTTCCTTTCAAGCTACATATTCCTCAAAGATATTTGTACAAGTTTTCTCTTTCTATTTTCCAACCTGCCCTTTACTCTTCACACACTACACACTTCTTACTGTCTTAATCTGTAGAAACCACTCTTATTTAAGACATCAATCATTCTTTCCCAGTTCCCACTTCATACCTCATTTGAATTTTGACAGTATCCATTCTATCTTCTGATTTTCTTTTTCCTTTGCCATCTTAATATATATACACTTTGGAAATCAATACTGAGTGTTCTTCAGATCTCATACATGCTCTCTACATAATCTCATCAATCACATATACAACTGTAGTTATTGACTACAGTGAGAGTCAGCAAATAGGTTCTATAAAGAACCACGAAATAAATATTTCAGATTTGCGAGTGATATAATCACTGTCTCACCTATTCAGCTAGGCTCTTGTGGTATGACAACAGACAATACATGAACAAATGTATATGAAGAGTTCCAATAAAACTTTATTTACAAAACAGTTGGCAAACCAAATTTGTCCTATAGGTAGTTGTTTGTACACCAGTGTACTATACTATGGTAATTCACAAGATTTATGAGTTTCAGAACTGAATTAGTGAAATAACTGGACACATGATTAATTTTCTCAAGTCAGCCTCATCTATTTCACCCACTGGGCTGGAAGCAATGATTTTCTTAGATCATTCCTATTTAAAAGCCTTCCACAGCTCCCAATTTGTGCAAACATTGAACATAGTCTACTCATAATTATCACCCCTTCCTTTGGATCTAACTGTTGCCATTTTTATCTTTCAACTTACTCTTGAATAATAGCAAGGATCTTTCTTATCTATTGACAATTTTTATGAATTTTTCTCTGTCTTCATTGAGGGATCGTTGTATTTTTTTCCTTTTTTGTTTGTTTTTTACTCCTAGATTTGGTTTTTGTTTTCTTAATTCCTTATACCTACTTTTGCATACAGTGACCATTTAATAATTTCTTTGCAAATGAACAAAATTTTGTTATACATTTTGTGGAAATGTTTAATTTTTAGAAAGCCATAAAATCTAATAAACTCACAAAAAACACATTAAGATTAAGCTGTAATACTTACCTTTTAATTAATTAAGGGTGACACTGGAAGACTGAGTTCCTAGAGACATTTATGTAATTGTTCATTTTGTGTCTTAATCAGAGTATACCTCTTTATATAAAAGTATTTAATATTTTAATTTAATTTTAATATTTAAACCAACTGTAACTGAGGCATAGTATTTAAAACCATTTCTTATACTTCTGCAATTTTTACTGGAAGATATAAAAAATTTGACANAGAGACATTTATGTAATTGTTCATTTTGTGTCTTAATCAGAGTATACCTCTTTATATAAAAGTATTTAATATTTTAATTTAATTTTAATATTTAAACCAACTGTAACTGAGGCATAGTATTTAAAACCATTTCTTATACTTCTGCAATTTTTACTGGAAGATATAAAAAATTTGACATTTATTCATTAACTATGCAGTGAAACAGATAAAATTAATTTCCATCTACTGTACTGGTGAGGTTTAAAACCAAAACACTATTTTTTGTATTTTTCTTTTTTATCACTGTTAAGAACATCTTAGTCTTATGTAACATTAATTGCCTGAATATTCAATAAAATAAAATGTGTTATTTTAAAAAAAACTTTATAAATATTTTAAATTTATTATTGGAAGTTCAAATTTATATTATCAATACAAATCTTCCAAGAATTTATAAATGTTCATAATACTGGAACAATAAATAACTACTATATGTTCAGAATATTCAAGATTTCCATTTATAATTTAACCTGTAACTTTGCTTTAAACCATATTTTAAAAGTGGCTGAGAGAAGGAGCCCATAAAAACCTAGGTAGTGTTGGCTGTCCAGCTAGACAGGTGGTTCCCCATACACTAAAATTTAATGTGATCAATTCACTATCATTTAGGCTTTGGTTCCCAGGATTGCCCTACATTTTAATTTGTCATGCATACAGATTGAATAGAATTGAGTATGCTAACATGCAGGCAAGGAGGTTTGGTATCAGGTAAGTATCAGAGAAATACTTTGCTTTTGGCTTCAGAGGATAGAGGCAAATTATTAAGATGATCTTGGACACATAGTCTTCTGTGTTACTTAAGGTTAATATCAGAGGTCTCAAGCATGGAGTTTGGATACTTAGTTATCAGCTTTATGTTTGGTTATAACCCAGTCATGTGGGACTTTGAGACTCTTAGGACTGTTGATTAAATGCATGTCATATCCAACAGCATAAGGAAATGTGAAGGAAGTGAATGCAAGCATGCAAGAGAACTGAATAGTCACTGAACTATTTAAATAAAAATGTATTGTGAGGTAAGTGGAATTGATTTGGTTATTATCCTTTTCTCTTACCTCCAGATAAATTTTGTTAAAAATCAGATTAAGTGTTGCAGGATTAATTTGTTTGCTGTTGGAAAATGTGCTATTCTAATTATGGAAATATTTTTCATAGTTCAGCAGCTGAGGTATGAGAGAAGACAGTCTAAAAGATGAGAAAACAACAGTCAGGTATTTTGGCGGTGAATTGAATAGACTGGCCTGACATTTTTCATCTTTCCTGCTTATTTCCTTTTTGTCCTCTCCCTCCTTCCTTTCTTTCCTGTTCCCTCCTTTTCTGTCGCCTTTTCATCACCACTTCTTTGCTTCTTTTGTGTCCTTTATTTTGTTACACATCTAAAGACTAAATGTTTTCTGTATGCCAGAACTGATCTAGGGCACTGTCAGCGAGACTGTGCTTTGCAAGCATTTAAGGAAGTATTAGAAATGGCATATTCAAGGCAGATCAACTGCTGTATACCTCATCTGTGACTTAGTACATGCAGAAAGGCCTCTGGTTAGAATCGAGGGACTGTTTCTTTCCATTTTATCTTTGACTGTTTTGAGTGACCCGGAATTGTTTTTGAGGACTGAAATTTCCCCTGGGAATGCCCTGTGCCCATGAAAGATGCAGGAAACGAATGTTTTCTGTAATATTAATCTCTGTTAATTATATATCTTCTCATAACTTTGACTTACTAATTTGGGTAAAGAAAGGAGAAAAAACATGCACATTTTCAATATTTCTAGGAATGGAACAATAATAGTTAATTGAAGCTGTGCTGTTGGTCAGTTCAATAACTTAGAATTGTCACTTCTAGAAATAGTTCATTACTTTCAACACAATTGAACTATAAAGTTAGAAAAGAAATATATATATGTATTCATTAAAACAGAAGGGATATTAGCCCTATATGACCCTTGAG
The DNA here is from genome assembly GCA_006410875.1 of Neotragus pygmaeus. Lineage (NCBI taxonomy): Eukaryota > Metazoa > Chordata > Mammalia > Artiodactyla > Bovidae > Neotragus > Neotragus pygmaeus. Next base: position 131,950 of record SJYV01015492.1, on the reverse strand, counting down.
TTACATAAATAAGTAACCCCCAAACAACAGATTTTTACCAGATGTAGCTATATATATGTGATAAAAGTTTATGGGTTATAGGGGGAGGTAAAAGAAACAGTCTTGAATGATAGAGATGGTTACATACCTGCCATAATTTCAATTAAATCTGTCACTCCTTCCTTAATGATAGCTAAATTTGAATACATAATTATTGCTATTTAAAATTGGACTCATTTTTTAATACTGACCTTTAAACTTGATCCAAAATTAAGAGATAATCATCTGCCTAGATTGTATGAGATTTTATGACTGGCCCTATTTTGATATAAACAATTGATAATTAAACATAAGCAATTAATGAAAGGTAATATTGGAGGCTTGCCACATAAATAATTATGACACAACTATTTTCAAATAGTAGTTTCTGACACTGAAGAACATATTAAATTTAACATTCACAGATCAGTATTTCAATTTGAGGTTAGACTATCTTCAATCTCTTAAATGAAATCCCATATGATATATTAAATTTAATTTATATGCTATTGTTAAATATTTAAAAACAAAGTTTATTACATTTACTTTAATGAAGTTGAAAACATACAAGCAAGTCTTTGTTGCNATTTCAATTTGAGGTTAGACTATCTTCAATCTCTTAAATGAAATCCCATATGATATATTAAATTTAATTTATATGCTATTGTTAAATATTTAAAAACAAAGTTTATTACATTTACTTTAATGAAGTTGAAAACATACAAGCAAGTCTTTGTTGCATTTGAACATCAATTAACTATGAATACAGCTATATATATATATATATTGCATGGAAGAAGTTATGATTTAAATAAATATACTTTTAAATTTTTTCATTGAGGCAAAATTCACATAACACTTTTAACCATTTTAAAGTAAACAAGGTGATATTTAGTATATTCATTATGTTGTGAAATCATCATTCTATCTAATTCTACTGTAGACTGAATTGTTTCACCAAAATCACATGTTTGAACCATAACCCTCAATGTGACTGGTCTTTGAAGAAGTAGTAAAGGTTAAATGAGGTCATAGTGTGTGGCTCTAATCCGATAGGACTGGTGTCCTTATGGGAAAAGGTAAGTATGCCAGGAGTGTTTCTGCACAGCAAAAAAGGCCATATGAAGGAAGAGGGAGGAGGTAGCCAACTGCAAGTCGGGGGGAAAAGTCTCACGAGAAACTAGCACTGCCTGCGCCTGGACCTAGGACCTCCAGCTTCTAGAACAGTGAGAAGTGCATTTTTATTGTTAAGCTGCCCAGTCTTTGGTATTTTATTATGGCAGCCTCAGTGGACAAATACAAGTTTGAAAATATTTGCATCACTCTAAGGAACCCTATACCCACTAAACTGTTATCCCCTATTCCCTAGTCCCCAGTTTGTGGCAAGCACCTACATGTTTTCTATGTCTGTGGAGATACCTATTCTGGATATTTAATATAATATGAATCTTGTATGTAAACGTTTTGTTTGGCTTCCTGCATTAACATAGCTTTATGAAATTCATCATATGCTTCAGTAGTTTTTATGGGTTTAACTGTGTCCCTAAACAAGGTATGTTGAGGTCCTAATCTCAAATACAAAAGAATGTAGACTTATCCAAAGACAGAGCCATTGAGCATGTAATTAGTTAATGTAATTCGCTAAGAGCAGAGTCAACCTTTGAACCATTATGACTGTTGTTCTTATAAGACAATATGAAGATATGGGGAACGAATATCATGTAATAACAGAGTTGCTTCCCTGGTGTCTCAGCTGTTAAAGAATCCTCCTGCAATATGGGAGAACTGGGTTCAATCCCTGGGTTGGGAAGATCCCCTGGAGACAGGAATGGCTACCCACTACAGTATTCTGACCTGAAGAATTCCATGGAATGTATAGTTCATGGGGTGGCAAAGAGTTGGACACAACTGAGCAACTTTCATTTTCATTTCAAAAAAAGTCAGATACTGAAATTATGCACAAAAAGTCAAGGAATGTGAAGGATTTCTTGTATTATCAGAAGCTAAACAACCAGCATAGAAGTGTTTGTCTCCTAGAGATTTTGAGAGTGTGGCCTTGCCAACTTCTTGATCATTTCTAGCCTCTAAGATAGCCTGAAAATAAATTACTTTTGTATTAGGTCGCCTAGTTTATGGTACTTTGTTATGGTAGCCTTAAGAAATTAATACAAGCTTTGGCACTGGGAAGCAGTTTGCAGCTATAACAAATATCTGAAAACGTGAAAGTGGTTTTGGTGATGAATTCTTCCACTTCATTGACTACACTAAAGCCTTTGACTATGTGGATCAAATAAACTGTGGAAAATTCTTCAGGAGATGGGAATACCAGATCATTTTATCTACCTCCTGTGAAATATGTATGCAGGTCAAGAAGCAACAGTTAGAACCAGACATGGAACAACGAACTGGTACCAAATTGGGAAAACAGTACCTCAAAGCTGTATATTGTCTACCTGCTTATTTAACTTATATGCAGAGTACATCATGCTAGGCTGGATGAAGCACAAANAAACTGTGGAAAATTCTTCAGGAGATGGGAATACCAGATCATTTTATCTACCTCCTGTGAAATATGTATGCAGGTCAAGAAGCAACAGTTAGAACCAGACATGGAACAACGAACTGGTACCAAATTGGGAAAACAGTACCTCAAAGCTGTATATTGTCTACCTGCTTATTTAACTTATATGCAGAGTACATCATGCTAGGCTGGATGAAGCACAAACTGGAATCAAGATTGCCAGGAGAAATATCAGTAACCTCAGATATGCAAATGACACCACCCTTATGGCAGAAAGTGAAGAGGCACTAAAGAGCCTCTTGATAAAGGTGAAAGATGAGAGTGAAAAAGCTGGCTTAAGACTAAACATTCAAAAAACAAAGATCATGGCATCTAGTCCCATCACTTCATGGCCAATAGATGGGGAAACAATGGAAACAGTGACAGACTTTATTTTTTTGGGCTCCAAAATCACTGCAGATGGTGACTGCAGCAGTGAAATTAAAAGACACTTGCTCCTTGGAATAAAAACTGTGACAAACCTAGACAGGATATTAAAAAGCAGAGACATTACTTTGCCTACAAAGTCCATCTAGTCAAAGCTATGGTTTTGTCAGTAGTCATGTATGGATATTAGAGTTGGACCACAAAGAAAGCTGAGTGCCAAAGAATTGGTGCTTCTGAACTGTAGTGTTGGAGAAGACTCTTGAGAGTCCCTTGGACAACAAGGAGATCTCACCGGTCAACCCTAAACAAATCAATCATGAATATTCACTGGAAGGACTGATGCGAAAACAGAAGCTCCAGTGCTTTGGCCACCTGATGCAAAGAGTCAACTCACTAGAAAAAACCCTGATTTGGGAAAAATTGTAGGCAGCCAGAGAAGGGGATGACTGAGGATGAGACAGCTGAATGCAATCACTGATTCAATGGACATGAGTTTGAGCAAGCTCCGGGATTTGGTGAAGAACAGGGAAGCCTGGCGTGCTGCAGTCCATGGGGTTGCAAAGAGTCAGACACAAGTGAGTGACTGAACAATAACAATGATGATGAAAGGAAGAGTTTTGAGGTGCATTACAGAAAAATACTTAGATTGCTTTGAAAGCACTGTTCCTAGAAATTTGGGTGTTTATTTTACTAGGAAAGTGTCAGAAGAAAAAAAAAAAAAGAATGCTGTAAAGGGAGCTTCTATCATCTTAGAAAATACACACATTACAGTGATTAGAAATATATATTAGAAATATAATGTTCTTAGAAATATGAATCTTAAAAGTACTTCTGGTAAGGCATCAGATTTAAATGAAGAATATGAGATCTGAGACTGGAGGGAAGATTATCCTTGTTATAAGTGACAGAAAACTAGGATGAATCATGTTCAACAGTTTTGTAAAAAGTAGAATTTTAGCTTGATGAAATTAGATATTTTCCTGAGGGGATTTTCAAGCAAAGTGCAAAAGGCATGATCTGGTTTCTCCTCGCTGCTTATAGAAAATGTGAGAGGAAAAACAAATTGAAGACGTACTTGCTAAGCAAGAAAGAATCTTCATGTGATGACTTCTAACATTATCAACCTATTTAGAATACCTTGATCCGGAGGTAGGGGTAAGCCTACCCCTACCCAGCCTGTGACTGGACAAACAATAGAAAAAGAGATTGTGTGTGACTTATGGATTCAGCTGTCCATCTCAGCAGAAGGCAGGAATAGATGTACGTTTACCCAGAAAGAATCTGCAGAAAGTCCTTGTAGCTAATGGTGTGGATTCCCACAACGTCCACAGAATATAAGCAACGGGTGACCAAGGTTTCTGAAGATTTTGTATCAGCAGAAACACTGCCAGCTCATGGAAAGGAACAGAGGTGGATGAAATAAAGGAAGAATACTGAGGGCTCGGATTCCCAGAGCTGGGTGAACAGGACCTTCTCGAATCCAAAGAGTGGAGCCCCCACTCAGGATGAGTCACTTGGCTGCATCTGCACACTGCTTACTCCTGTGCGTGTGTCCTTTCAAGTTTTTTGACTCATATGTACATATATTATATAAAATACATATTATGTTTAAGATAAATTATTATCCAATGCTTTTCTTTCTTGCTGGAAACTTTGACAATATATATATATCTATATATCTAACAGGTATCTCTACCTAGAAATAGATTACGTTTACTTTTATTAAAAGTTCTTGCATTCTATAGATTTAGGTATTCACTTATAAAAATTTTTATCTATTCTCTTTTAATACTTCATTCTATCTTGCATTGCATTTTAGAAAAAATATTATTTGCTTCACATATTTTACTTTCTTCTCAGTGATGCCAATTATTTCTTTATAGTTTACATTCTTAATGCCCATTGCTCCTCTACACTTCATTTGCTTTTTTCCTCCTTATGCTGCTCCTCTTGTCACTAATTTCATGTCAATAAGATCTATTTTACATTCCACTTATTCACAAGAGTATTTATTATAATGCTCATTGTAACTACTAGGCTGTTTACGTCATTATGTTTCAGTTACTGATTTCTTGTAATTTTTAAATCAATTTCTAGAGTCCGTATTGTGTTTTATGTGTCTAGAATACAGAAATATTTTGAAATCTCTTTGTTTATGGGTATGTCTTGCATATACCCTTCAACTGCCCTCTTTACACTATGTCCCTTTTATTTCGTGGAAGGGAATTTATAATCTCTGGGCATTCTATCTGGATCATTTTATTAGTTATTTTTAAATGTAGATCATACTGTTTGGATCTTTTACCTGCATCTTTTGAGTTAATATAAAAAGGCTGTTCTAAGAACAAACTAAGTGGCAGGTATGGCAGCTGGGATATGCAACCTTAGAACATTTACTCATAGATTCTATCTTTTTTTTTTCAGCTTTCTTCAGATAGCAGCTTTTTTTCATCTCAGTTAAGACTATGTCCTGGATAGAAAGACACTTAAATAACTTTCCCACTCTCATCATTATATCAGTAAGAACTGTTGATACAGGAAAGAAACTTCTGAGTACTTCAATTTCATACAAATCGTGTGTAACAGTTTACTTGTAAGTAGCATAAATACAAACAAACTCACTTTTTAAAACAGGTTCCTAATGAAACAAGTCTTACTGCTTCCAATTCTTGTCACACATTTGGAATAATATATAAAATAAAATCCAACGGTGAAAGAAATCTGTCTAGGAAGTATGTCTTTAAAATTGTGAAAATGCTTATCATGGCTTTTATAGTCCCTTATATATGTTGGTTGAGCAGCTCCCAAATAGCCTTTCCCTTACCTGGAACTAAAACAAAGATTTGCTGTATCTCCAGTAACTGAACAATCTTATGTCAGCCAAGGTCTGAGAGAAAATTGATAATGCACGCAAAAGGAGGACCAAGGAGAGCTTAAAAGGAGAGGCTATTTAAAGTTGCAGGCAAGGTTAAGAGGAACCAACAAGGTGTGAAGCTAGCCTTAGCAGGGCTTGGCCCAATCTGAGGTCTGAGCGGCTTGGGGAGGAAGCAGTTGTCTGAACAGAGAGAGCTAGAGTGTGGAAAAGGACACAAAAAACATTCTATCCAACATTCATTATCCTGCAAAACTCAATGCCCAACACACACACACACACACACACACACACACACACACACACACACACAGAGTTAATGAATATGATAGTCTCCTGGGAGCAGAACATTGCCAAGAATGTGGATTGAAGATGTGAAGAGACAACAGAGAATATATTACATAATCCATAGTACTAAACTGCCCGATGTATTTAGTGAGTCAATGCTAGGGAGAAGTGGGAAGGCTCCCAAACCTGAAGTCACTGGTTGAGGTCAGATAGATAATCTTGGTGTTTGTTTTCTGGCAGGAGAAGACTTGGATGAGGGCTCCCCAGGTAGTGCTAGTGGTAAAGAACCCGTATGCAAATGCAGGAGACATAAGAGATGCGGGTTCGACCCCTGGGCTGGGAAGTTCCCCTGGAGAAGGGAATAGCTACCCTCTCCAGTATTCTTGCCTAGGGAATCCCACAGACAGATGGAAGCTGGCAGGTAGTCCACAGAGTCACCAAGAGTCGGACATGACTGAAGTGACTTAGCACACTTGCAGACCTGGATGAACTTCTGGATCCAAACACGTTAGCTTCTCTATTTGGACAGTTTCTACATTTAAGTTCTTAGAAAAATGTTATCAGTGTGTTAGGTGATTTGGCCTACATGTGCATTTCACAGAAAAAGGAAAATACCATTTAGGAAAACATTTATTGTCTGATCAAAAATATGAATAGGATGATAGGACTTAGTGGAAAGAAGAGTTAGGGAACTTAAAGTCCTGGTTTAAAGTCAGAGCTCTGTGATTAACTAATCTGGATCCATACACACATATTTCATCTTATTGAGTCTCAATTTCTCTCATTTGCTTAAAGAGAAATTTAACATATCCACTACCTAACTTAAGGAAGATTACTCCTGTACAGAATTATTACATTATTAACTAATGCTTTAAACTCAAACTAATGTAAAATAAGCTAGATGACAGATACAGGAGAAATAATCAAATGAACAATTCAATTGTAAAATAATATTCTACACGAATTGGATGTAATTTACTAGATATATTTTTAAATGTCCTAGATAAAGCAAACATACTTCTCCTGCAGGATACATTTATATCATGAGGTTATCAAGCAATTTATATGACATTATACATTTCCAGTATATGTGGTTTTAAAATCTATTTTTTTTTCCCCTGACTTTCATTTTTTTGTTAGCTGGAATCATGCCAAAAAGGACCTTTAAAAAGTGTACTGTGTATTCCTTATGAAGTCATTTCAATTCTGTGAAATTATCATGTATTAAAAAAGACTACTCAATGATAGAGTTGCTCTTATTTTTATATTAGACTTCAGAAAAACTATTTGAGCACAACAGAGAAATCGTAATTTAGAAGAACATAAAATATAATACAGTTTTGTAATAATTTAACTAGGTAATTTCCTTCACAAATCAGTTTATTGCAACATTATTTTCAAAAGTAAAGTACTAAAAACATCCTGAAAGTCCATAAATAGAGAAATGCTTGTCTAAATTATGGTTCCTTAACTCTGTGAAATAAAATGAGGTTTATATGTACTGAGTTGAAAAGTCATCCACGATGGAGTAGTGAAAAAAGTATAGCAGAGTAATATATATCATGCAACTAAATTTTTATTAAAAATTAAATAAATAAAACTAAATTAACTGGTTGTACATTTATATAAACATTGAAAAATAGATGAAAAATAATACTCTTTATAGCGTTGTTTGACTTTTATTGCTGGGAAAATTAATGGAGAAAGGGAATAATTTTCTTCATACACATTGTATTGTTTGGAATTATTGCAAACAGCATATATTGTTGTATAATTTTTGAACTCACAAAAATTATCATATAAATTAAACTATAATGGTAATTCAAGAAAGCCCCTGAATATTTTGTAATGTCTGATTAGTATGTTTGTTAAATTACAAATAGAGTACAATATTTGTCAGAGCATCTACAGGTAATAGTGAATTTTAAATTTATACTGAGATACTCTATATTTTTTATGCATGTGCATATGTAGAGTCAAATTAATAATACACATTAATATTTAGGCTCAAAAATACAGAATAAGAAGTGATATCCAAGGACAGTCATTCACACCATATCATCACTGTGACCTGGAAAATAATAAAACAAATAAGCAATACTAATAGTTTACTTTCTCCTTTCTTTGCTTATGTTCAAAATCCATATGAACTTTCTACAACCAGAAAAATTTAGGGGCGTTCAGAAGAAGCAAGATAATATTCCTTTCCTTATACAATGTAAAAAACCTCTAAATATCCTAGCAACCCTTATCATTTTCATAAAACAAAGTTAACATTAAAATATTTAAAGTTACTTTATTTTTGTTAGAGCAGTACTCCAAAATAATGTCAGCAGATCATCACTATCATCAAGGTAAGGGTCTCATGGTGCCAGATCAGCTTCATACTTTGTTCTGAAATAGCATCATCTGAATACCTCAGGATGTTGGCTAATTGTTCCAATGAATATAAAAGTGTGCACTGCAAACTTAGCAAAGATATATGTCAGAGGAAAATTTACTTTGTGGTTTAATTAACATCTGAATATATGATTTAGCAAAGAAAAAGAACATCTTGAGGATGTCTGTTACATAGCAAATGGGGATCTCTTTATTGTCTTCATGTAGGGGCAAAGCTCCTTAAACATCAAGTATGCTGATAAAATACAGTGAGAGGGTCTGGAGGAGAGTCTTCCAGATCCCAATACCAAGCTTCTCCAAAACTTATAGGAATTCTCAACTATATAGTCAAGGGTGGAGACACTGTAAGAAAATTTAGGGGAGTTTCCCTGGTGGGTGAGTGGTAAAGAATTTGCCTGCTGATGCAGGAAACGTGGGTTCGATCCCTGGTCGGTTCCTCATGCCTCAGAGCAATTGAGCCAGGGCACCACAGCTGTTGGGCCCATGGTCAAGAGCCTGGGAGCCACTCCTACTGACCCCGTAGAAAGGGCCGTTCAGCGCCGCAACTATTGTAGTCCGCGGGCTCTAGAGCCCGTGCTCCGCCACCAGAGAAGGCGCCAGGAGGAGAAACCTGTGCACTGCGCCTAGAGAGTGACCCCTGTTTGCTGCAACTAGAGAAAGCCCACACACAGCAACAAAGTCTCGGCACAGCCAAAGAATAACTACATAGATAAATAAGCAGATAAATTTAGGCACAAGGTTACAAGCTCCACAAGAATTCCACAAAGCGTTCTGGAGTAAGCTAGAAATTAGGACATTCAGTGAACATTTCTGAGTCATATCTAAAATTCTCATGCTCTAATCACGCCGAAGAATTGATGCTTTTGAACTGTGGTGTTGGAGAAGACTCCTGAGAGTCTCTTGGACTGCAAGGAGATCCAACCAGTCCATCCTGAAGGCGATGAGCCCTGGGATTTCTTTGGAAGGAATGATGCTGAAGCTGAAACTCCAGTACTTTGGCCACCTGACGTGAAGAGCTGATTCATTTGAAAAGACCCTGATGCTGGGAAAGTTTGAAGGTGGGAGGAGAAGGGGACGACAGAGGATGAGATGGCTGGATGGCATCACTTACTTGATGGACGTAAGTCGAGTGAACTCTGGGAGTTGGTGATGAACAGGGAGGCCTGGCATCCTGCAATTCAAGGGGTCAAAGAGTTGGACACGACTGAGCATCTGAACTGAACTGAACTGAACTGAACTGAATCACTCCAGAAACACCAATCAGCCTACTCTTCTTTTGATGAGGTCACCATATAGTCTTAGGATCTAAGAAACCTTGAGTAAAGACATAATTTGGACCAGAAACTGGTTCATATTTTAGTTACATTATTGCTAGTCTTTATGTGTGTTGACTTCTGTATTCTGCATCAATCCTCACTAGTTAAAACTGTGATGGTGCTCACAATCTCATCTATTCAGTAAGTACACATTATTGATGGTAATGATAACTCATCTTCTAAGATAATCATTGATAATAAATATAGAATTAAATTATTAAAGTCTGTTTCATGATGCATAGAATAGTCAAAACAATTTATATTCTTACTCATTTGTATACTTTTAAACAACTGTTTATGGATGTTCACTTTACCTCAGTCCTGAGTCTAGGAAAAGAAGAACAAAGAAACAGAATTCAAACTTAAGCCATGCTACCAAGAAGCTTTCATTCTAGAGTCAGTGATTGCAGACAAATTAAGTAGTCAAACAAAGAATCCAAACAAAGAAAAGGGTAAGAGCAAAGGCCCTAAAACATTTGCAAAATGGATTAAAAGGAGGGTGGCGTTGATGAAATAGAATGATTAAGAAAGAATATGGTACAAAATGAGTTGATAAGGCTCAGTCCAGGGCCAGCCTGTGAAAGATGTTTATTATAGGCTGTGTTAAAATATTTGATGCTTTAAAAAATCAAGTTGGAAGCTATTGAAAATTCTTAAGCAGGAAAGTATTCATATCTGTATTGTATTTTTGAAAGTAGTTGGGTAAAGTACTGTGACTATGATGGAGGGTGAAATTTGGGAGCGAAGTCTTAAGAGGATATTGCGATTGTGAAGAAAAGAATTGAGAGCTGCTACAAAAAGTTTTCCCTGGTGGTTCAGACGGTAAAGAACCCACCTACAATGCTGGAGACCTGGGTTCAATCCCTGGGTTGGGAAGATCCCCTGGAGGAGGGCATGGCAACCATCTCCACTATTCTTACCTGGAGAATCCCCATGGATAGAGGAGCCTGGCAGGCTACAGCCCATGGGATCACAAAGAATCAGACACAACTGAGCACACACAAAGGAGCGTAGTAACAGGAATGTAAAGTGGACATTTTGGAAATAACTTTAGAGGTAGAACTCTCAAAAGAATCAAGAATACTGCCTTATAGTTCATCAAAATTTAAAATGCCTGCTCTTCAAAAGACTTCATCGAGAGAGTGAAACACAAACCACTTGCAAATGATATACTTGATGAGAGAATTATATTGAACTATGTAAGCACAATCAAAGCTAGAACAGTAAGAAAACAAGAAGCAATTCATAAATAAAATTGGGTATAATTTATTTATTAGTGAATTCGTAACTTTAACAAAGAATATGTACAAATCACCAATATGTATATGAAAATGCTAAGCATCAGGAGAATACAAAACAAAACTGTGATGAGATACCACTTTGTTGCTGTTTAGCTGCTAAGTCACGACTGAATCTTTGCGACCCTGTAGACTGTAGCCCACAGAGCTCTTCTATCCATGGGATTTCCAAGGCAAGAATACTGGAATAGGTTGTCACTTCCTTCTCCAGGGGATCATCCCAACCCAGGGATCGAACCTGTGTCTCATACTTCCTGGCAGGTGGGTTCTTTACCCCTGAGCCACCTGGGAAGCCCACTACATGCTTTTAAAACTGGTTTATGTTAAAAAGCCTATCATGTCAAGTGCTGACAAAATGCAGAGGTACACGACCTTGTAAGATTAATGGTAGGAATGTAAAATGTTAGAAACACTCTGAAAGACAGTTTGACAGTTTCTTGAAAATACAACTTCCATATGATCCAACTATTTCACTATTTAGGGAGCAAATTATTAGCTCCCTTAAACAAAAGAATGAAAATTTGTCCATACAAGGATGTATACACATGCATTCATAGCAGCTTTATTCTGGTAGCAATCCTAAAGTTTAAATGACTTAAATATTCATCAAAAGGTGAAAGTAAAAAATTTGCTATGCTGCATAAAATATTACTACTTATCAAAACAAAATATTTTACTTGATTCATGCAACAAAATGCATACATTTTAAAATAATAATGTTGTATGAATGTCCAACAAAAATTTCATAAAATTCTAGAAAATGCAAATCCATTTAAGTGATAGAATATTTCAGCAGTTGCTTGGAGGCAGGGATGAGAAAAGGCGGAGAGGTTGAGAAAGGATAGGACAGAAATTATGAAGGGCATGAGGAGGCTTTTGGGGTGACATGTGTGTTTATTTTCTTTGTTGTGTGATAGTTTTGAAGCCACATGTGTGTGTATATATTATATATATATATACATGTATATGCCCAAACTTGTCAAATTGTACACTTTCTACATACCCTGTTTATTATATATCAAGTTTGCCCTTAAGAAAAAAAGACAAAACAAAACTATTTTTTTGCCTTCAGCCAAGGAGTAGGTTAAGTTTACAGTTTCTGAAATGAGATAATACACTAAAAACAAATCAGTTGATACAAGAAAGAAATGGAAAATTTTATTCCAACCAAAACTGAGGATTGTAACCTGGGAAGAGTACCTTAGGAAGTTCTGAGAACTGTTCCACATATCAGAAGTCAAGGCAAGTAACATTAGCTTTTGAGACACAGGGCTATATATCAAATGATGTCATACTGACAATTGACACAATCCAAATCTAAGAGTCAGTTTGTTGTGATCCACATAGTCAAAGGCATTCATGTAGTCAATGAAGCAGATTTTTTTTTTCCTGGAATTTCCTTGCTTTCTCTATGATCCGAAGGATGTTGCCTATTTGATCTCTGGTTCCTCTGCCTTTCTAAAGCCAGGTTGCACATCTGGATGTTTTCAGTTTGCTTACTGTTGAAGTGTACCTTGAAGGATTTTGAGCATTATCTTGCTAGCATGTGAAATGAGCACAACTCATTTGTGTTGTAGTTTGAACATTCTTTGACACTGACCTTCTTTCGGATTGGAATGAAAACTGACCCTTTCCAGTCCTCTGGCCACTTCTGAGTTTTCCAAACTTGTTAGTATATTGAGTGCAGCATTTTAACAGCCTTGTCTTTTAGAATTTGAAAAGCTCAGCTGGAATTCCATCATCTCCACTAGCTTTGTTCATTGTAAGGCTTCCTAAGGCCCACTTGACTTCACTCTCCAGGATGTCTGGCTCTAGGTGAGTGACCACAGCATCCTGGTTATCTGGCTCATGAAGATCTTTTCGTATTGTTCTTCTGTGTATTTTTGCCACCTCTTCTTCTCTTCTGCCTCTGTTAGGTCCATACCATTTCTGTCCTTTATAGAGCCCATCTGTGCATGAAATGTTCCCTTGGTGTCTTCAATTTCCTGGAGGAGATCTCATCTCTCCCATTTATTGTTTTCCTATATGTCTGCAGTGTCCCCTTTAGAATGCTTCCGACTGAGAGTTAGGGAGAGACTCTTCCAACTTGTCTGATACTTGGCCTCAGTGATGATTAAGGCTGAAGACACAGGGCTTCTAGCAAAGACAGTGTGGGAAGGGAAGTGTTTGGGCTAGTCATTTACTCAGCTGTTCACAAAAGGAAACTGACCAGGCTCTAACCTCAACCTAAAAACTGGGTCAAGACAGCATTTTCAAAACCAGAAACTTCCGTTATGTTGCTTTCTCCTGCAGCTTGCTCTGTCGCTCATCTTTTCCAAATGCTCATGATTTCCACTTCTTAATTTCAGGGTTTACCAGATTCGAGCCCTCATATTCGGTTCTTTAATGCCTACCCTTCTTTTTTTTTTTTTTTTAATTCACAGTGAACCCATTCACTGTACATCCTTTGATTCTCTAACATGCAACAGGAAATCGGGAGGCCAGGTTAAAATGTTCCATACATCACAAATGAACAAAACTCAAGGGAAGCTAATTATAGAAATCTTAGCTTATAAATATGCCACCTTGAAAAACTAAAGTGGACTACAACGTAAGGCTTGCCACTTTCCCCATTATTGTGGCAACAAATAATGATTCTGCTTTATAATCTAGTATTTGGATCCAATCAATTGATGGGCATCTTAACAACATGCACTAACCCTTGCATTTCATTGCAGCTCTCATGTACATGTACATTTGCTCCTTCCACTGTCAAGTAGCCCCAGACAACTGCCACCACAGGAGAAAGCATACCCGGCCTTGCATTCCCTCAGTCTGAATTACAGCCCAGGGCTCGGCATCTCTCCTCGCGTCTAATCTTGAAAGCATTCCCCTGGATCCTCATGCTGATAGCTGATTCGCCCATTAGTGAATCGTCTCATCATCACTAGAAACTTGGGATTCACAGCAGATCCCATGACAATAGTCTCAAGTCTCTGTTATGTGACAGATGCTGTGTAAGGTAATTTATCCACCTATTTCTAATACCGACATCAACTCATAAAACAAGGATGACTGTACCCCCTTTAAAGATCAAAACACTGAGATGAAGATGATATCCCCCAGGTCACAAAACAGTAAAGGTCAAATTTTAATCCAGCATTTATATTTTTTACACTAAGCCAAACTGATCATTTTATCCTTTTCACTTAAACTGACAAGATCTACTATCTGAAGTGTCAACCAATAGTTTTACAATCCTGACTATTTATTAATCAGTCACAGTTTTAGGAAAAATTTTCCTATCTTTTGCAAATAAAATAAGTATTTAAAATAAGGTGTTATGAAGCATACAATCCTTTTGGGTCTGAGATCATTTTGAAAGGATTTTGACAAAATTTACAATTTATGTTTATAGAAAATCCTCTATTTATGCATAAATTTGGCATATGGTATTACCTCCTTTTTCTTTACTGTGGACTATTACTTTGCCAACTAAGGTCCATCTAGTAAAGGCTATGGTTTTTCCTGTGGTCATGTATGGATGTGAGAGTTGGACTGTGAAGAAGGCTGAGTGCCAAACAATTGATGCTTTTGAAGTGTGGTGTTGACTCCTGAGAGTCCCTTGGACTGCAAGGAGATCCAACCAGTCCATTCTGAAGGAGATCGGCCCTGGGATTTCTTTGGAAGGAATGATGCTAAAGCTGAAACTCCAGTAATTTGGCCACCTCATGAGAAGGGTTGACTCATTGGAAAAGACACTGATGCTGGGAAGGATAGGGGGCAGGAGGAGAAGGGGACAACAAAGGATGAGATGGCTGGATGGCATAACTGACTCGATGGACGTGAGTCTGAGTGAACTCCGGGAGTTGGTGATGGACAGGGAGGCCTGGCGTGCTGTGATTCATGGGGTCGCAAAGAGTCGGACACGACTGAGCAACTGAACTGAACTGAACTGATGACTTAATCATTTTAGTAGAAACTAAAATTTAAAGTAGAAAATTTATTGTGATTAATTTTACTTTGGCAAATTTATTGTCAAAACCACTGAATACTGATCGACATTTAGGCACTAAGCACTAGCACTCAGTAAAATTCTGGAAAGATATCTAATCAGGCTGAGTTATGGTAAATCATTCTAAGAAGATTTTCATTCAAATAGGAATGGCAAATCTCAGCTTCCTAGCCCTCTCTCCACTGTACCTTCACACCCTCTATACCCACAGTACAATTGACTAATTTATTAGAATTAGGATCACACACACACACACACACAAAATCAACTCATTTGAAAGCCAGGCATTGAAAACCAGAAATACTAAAATGCGGTCAGATTTGAGTCATCCACCATCCGTTTGCCCAGTGCCTGAAGATGCTCTTTAAGGTAAACAATGAATATTGGTTAGCTTAGGTTCAAGTAAGACATTTGATACCCTGAGAAAAATAAGCAGGAGAGTGAATAAAGCAGTGGTCACATTTCTGAAGAATGAAATCAGTAGATTGCAAGTGACAGGTTCAATTACTGGTCCATGGACCACTGACACATCCACCTTAAACTCTGAGGAATGGGCAGTGGGAAAAGGATGAATAACTCTTAAGATTTAGAGAAAATATGTAACCACTCAGGCAGAAAATTAGCAATTACATTTCGTGCCATCAGTAATAACTATTTCAACAAAGATCTTAGGTTAACGTCAGACTGTGTGGCAGTGTATCAACCATTATACCTGTGTTCAATCAGCATCCGCATCCCTCACTGCGATCCTGAGCTGTTCAGTTCAGATGGGGCTCCTTCAGGGATGAGCAAGATGGCTGACATCTGGTACAGAAGCATTCAAAAGCAATTTACTTCACAGGTTTGATGCTGACTGTTGAAAAGAGAAAAATTCTGTAAAATTTGGACAGTTGTGGTTTGTCTTTTCAGGTTTTCCTTTGATTCCTTTTTTTCTGGTTACAANTGGCTGACATCTGGTACAGAAGCATTCAAAAGCAATTTACTTCACAGGTTTGATGCTGACTGTTGAAAAGAGAAAAATTCTGTAAAATTTGGACAGTTGTGGTTTGTCTTTTCAGGTTTTCCTTTGATTCCTTTTTTTCTGGTTACAAATAAAATTACAATTTTCACTGGAGAAAAAGCTGCAAATTACATAAGTAAGAGCTCTTTGTAGTGAGATTTTCAGATTTACAGTTACATGAAATATTATCTTTAATATAAATTATGCATTCATGAAGCTTCTCATTTCTGAGCAAAGGACTGAAATAATAGATGACACATTTTTAAAAAGAGATAGACAAATGCACACACAATTAATGCATCACTTCTCTCTTAGTTTAAATCTGGTTTGACACTACAGAGCTAAATGGTAAGCTTTTTAAAAAATTTGCATATGTATTGATAGGGATGATAAATGATTTCTCGCCAACAGATAAATATACTTAATTTACTCATGAGCTCTATTGCCTTATAGTTTTACTCCAAGAATAAGCTAAATAAAAAAAATATGAAGAATCAAAAACAAAATGTAAAGAGGATTAAAGATGACTAACAACCCAACAAATGGCTAATCAGAAAATTATAACAAAAAAATTTATAAGTATATTGCTTAGTTGAGATAATAAATGACCACAGTTATAACAAAAATTCTATTTGAAGATAACTTTAATAAAATATGATAAAGGAGAAATAAGATGTTACTCATGAATTTTCACGTGCNTTGAGATAATAAATGACCACAGTTATAACAAAAATTCTATTTGAAGATAACTTTAATAAAATATGATAAAGGAGAAATAAGATGTTACTCATGAATTTTCACGTGCACAACAGCATATATATTGCCATCGTGGTAGTCACGCTAGTTATAACTTTTTAAAGTACTTGTAGGTGAAAGTAAATTGAATTGCCACAAATTAAATCAGCAGCTGAAATTTATTATGAACTTTATTATTATAATATAAGATTCATGTTACTGAAGCCTTATACTTAGAGATTTCTTAACAATAGTTTATGTTATTCTCATATAATGCACTCATTTTAATTTGTTATGGCTGATTTCTGATTCAGTAATAAATGTGTTCACACAGTATAAATTATATATAATCACATATAATATCCACAGTGCATAATATGATATCAAGAATGGCATATTTATCAAGAATTGTCCTTGAAGCCAGAGAACCACCTGTTCACTCAAGTGTGACTTTCCTGTATAACCCTAGAGAAACATATACACATAAATAATGATGATGGTGACAATGATATATTGATAAATTATATGAAGTGCTATAGAAAGCATGGTATCTTATGTGATTACACAAGGAAAATTATAAATGAGGAAGGATTGGAAGGTATGTTGCCTTACTAAATAGATGTTTTTCTAAAAACTTATATTTAGACTAAATATTTGTAATTCACAGACATTGTACATGATCTAAAAACCATTCTATTTAAATCATTTACAGGGAACATTAAAAAAGTGAATACTGTGTTTATTGTCTCTTGTGTTACGCTGATAAGTTCAGAATACATGTGTTTATATTTGTGCTCTCAAAGCAGGTTCATCTAAACTGACTTCCTAAATACAGATCCATGCCCATTACGTGGGTGATATCTCAGCACCCTTCAACATGGATGGTGGTCCTCTAGGTAAGGAAGAGAACAGAGAATAATATGTTTTTCCTCAAATGTAAGAATGCCACTGAACAGTTTTACAATAGCAGTCTTTCATGAGCTCAGCATACTGCCTCCAATACCTGTTTGTCACCTGTGATTCAATGTCTTAGTAACATTGTAAATTGTGTCATTTAGTCTCAGCATTGTCTCATTTCCCTTTTATTTTTTTCCTCCTTACTCTTGGTTTCCAACATGATTCTGTCTCATCTAATATCCTACCAGTGCTCAATCTCAGATAATTGTAATGTTGGAAAGGGTTTGAGTGGCAATTTCTCATTAAGGTACAAATGATTGATCGATTCTTGTGCTGTCTCTTCCGGGGCATTTGCATTTTAATAGAGGATAATTCCTTCATTCATGGAAAATGAGTTCTATAATAGTGTCATTTCAAACCAGAGTAATAGGACTGGGTGAGGGAAATTTGGGTTGGGGAAATCTTCCTTATTCTTTGTCAAGATCATATTCAATTTATCATTAATTCAAAACTTCACCCTACATCTGGAGTTCTAGCATCTCCAGAGTTGGCTTTAGTCTTTCCAAAGCTGGAGTTATTTTCTGGAAGTAATTTAAACATGGACCCAATCATATTAATTCTTTCCCTTCACTGAGGTAACCTTAAGTGCTTAGGAGCCATACTTTAGAAAGTCTCTGAAGGAGACAGAATCAAGAAACAAAATAAAGTAAGCAAAAATAACAACAAATGAATATATAGAGGCAGAGAAAGTGCACTGAGACAGCCTAATCAGCCGTCCTAGCGGTGATATTTATAGACCTCCCAGCACTGCAGTAAATAATGGTTTATGTACATACACCATTCCTTCAGTCTCAAGGAGGGATGAGATTTCTAGGCACTCTCTTGCTATACAACCCTAGTAAATAAAATGTACAGTACTCCTAAAACTACCCCAGAGAGACATGGAGATCACATTATAGGCATTCTTATTTTCCCTTAAAACATTTTTTATGAATTATAAATCATATATAATTCTAGGGAAGTGAAATACACATGAAACTTACTGACAGCTTGGTTTTCTCTATACACAAAGGACTAAATTTTAAATTACATTATCTCATGTATCACCATATTGTCATTTCATTTATAGCAAAACCACAACTGTCTGAGGGTAATTTTTTTTTTAATTAAAATAAAGCAGGCTGAGTCTATGCATATTGTCAGATGAACTAAGATAGAAAAGTCTAGTCAGCAAAATAGTCACCCTAATATCTACTGTAACATTCCAAAAATGAATGCAGTTTCACCAGGTTTAAAAGTTTTAGTTAAAAAGCTAACACTAACCAGAGTTGTTCTTCATCCAGGTCGTTGAAAAAGTCATGTCATCAAATTACATATAAATCAGATAAACTGATAAACATTTTGCAAGTAAGTATTCTATCTAGATTATAATCTCAGATAAGTAGAGATATTTCAGTTGTATGGCACCATTTGGAAAAACATAGATATTCTAGGTACCAGAATTTTGTGTTTTACATAAACTTTTCATAAACATTTTTACTAATATTTAGTGTTCTAAACATGTTTTAAATGTCTATGGGTTGACTAGAGTTTAGGATTATAAACAGCTATTTGTAATCCCTTCAAGCTCATTTAATAATTTGATGTTATTTACCTAGAATGCCAAAGTCTGGAAAATGGCTGTTTCATTTTACATAGATTTTCTGGTGAACCTGAAGGGAAATTTGCTTCTCAGAGAAACTTTCTTTGTATTTCTGATATCGTTTTAAAATAGAATGTCAAATATGAAACTTAAGTGCAAAAACTAAATTTTTAAACATTTTGATTGCTGAAAACCCACCCATTGAATAATGGAGATATCAATTTAATAAACAAATAAATAAGTAGATTTTTATATTTCACTTGCAATAGTTTGTGGGCTTACTTGTATTATGACCTTAAAATAAATTATTCACTTTTAGAACAAACGTTTTGTACTGTTCTAAGTCCCTTCAGAGTCTCTGATTCTGTGACCCTGTGGATTGCAGCCTGCCCGGATCCTTAGCCTATGGGATTTCCTAGGCAAAAATACTGGGGTGGGTTGCCATTTCCTTCTACAGCGGATTTTCCTGATCCAGGGATCGAAGCCAGAACTCCTGCATTGCAGGCAGATTCTTTACCATCTGAGTTACCACAGAAATCCTTAGGAAAATATAGAAACCTAAAATCCTGATAGTTAAATTTTCTTTCTTTTCTCTCTACCCTATGGAAATAACAAAAATCAGCAATTACTGACTTAATAATAAGTACATTGTTTGCAATTTCATTTAAAGAAATGTCACAAGAAACTGAAGCATGACTGCAGAGTCATGTGAGGGTGACAGGAAGAGAGGAAATTTTGAAAAATTTCTCCGTTTGGTTGAAGGAAATATTACTTAGTGAGCAGCAGAAAAAGATTTCTTTCTTCTCTTCTAATGCACATTATATTTTCAACAGTGCATTCAATTCAATTTCATTTGAATTAAAATGTCATTAATGAAAAAATAGTTGACCTGCTAACTAAAAGAAACTGCTACACAGAGGTTAATCAAGGTATATCTACCTCAATTCAGCTTAACAATTGGTCAAAATAAGTATTCTCTTCTAAGCATTCAATTCAATTATGTTTTTCAAAAAACTTAAGAATGTGCTCATTGCACAAATCTTCATGTAAAAAGTGGGTTCTACTTAATGTGTATCAAACGTTGCATTATCTACTCAAGATATTATTGTGCTGACAGGTTTTAAAAAATAGTCATTTTTTGGTTTGTTTTAAAAATAATTTTTTTAAAAAACAATCTTCTAAATTTATTTTTATTTAAAACAACTTGCTCTCAAACATTTATTATTCTCAACTGTAATATTGATATTTTATAAAGAAAATATTCATAAGTATAGATCAAACATTTTTGATGATATTTACTTAATGAAATGTTGCTTTAAGATCCATTATATGTATTTCCAGGTATTTCTCACATTAAGATGATTGCTAGAGCGACAGAGATGCACAAGAACTATACAAGTTAGTTAAGATTTGATGATCCTACACAGCAATTGGAGAAGGCAATGGCACCCCACTCCAGTACTCTTGCCTGGAAAATCCCATGGATGGAGGAGCCTGGTGGGCTACAGTCCATGGGGTCGCTAAGAGTCGGACATGACTGAGCGACTTTTTCATTTTTCACTCTCATGCATTGGAGAAGGAAATGGCAACTCACTCCAGTGTTCTTGCCTTGAGAATCCCCGGGACGGGGGAGCCTGGTGGGCTGCTGTCTATGGGTCGCACAGAGTCGGACACGACTGAAGTGACTTACTAGCAGCAGCAGCAGCACACAGCAATTGTAAAGCTCAGCCGTTTTGATTTAGGTGATCAAAGTTTATTTTTTTCAAACTAAACATAGAACTTATTTTGTTTTCCTTCTTCCTAGGACTTCCCTGGTAGCTCTGTTGGTAAAGAATGTGACTGCAATGCAGGAGACGCTGGTTCAATCCCTGGGTTGGGAAGTTCCCCTGGAGAAAGGATAGGCTACGTACTCTAGTAGTCTTAGGCTTTCCTGGTGGGTCAAATGCTAAGAAATCTGCCTCCAAAGCGGGAGACCTGGGTTCAATCCCTGGGTTGGGAAGATCCACTGCAGGAGGGCAGATAGCCCACTCCAGTATTTTAGCCTGGAGAATCGCCATGGACAGAGGAGCCTGGTGGGTGAGAGTCCACGAGGTCTCAAAGAGCTGGACACAGCAAGCAAGAGCAGAGCACATGTGTAACTACAGTGCAGCCATGTAATGCTGTGTGTCGTTGCAGGTATGTGGCTTGGCAATTCCAAATTCCTTTGTATCTCAGTTCAGTTCAGTCACTCAGTCGTGTCTCACTTTGCGACCCCATGGACTGCAGCACGCCAGGCCTCCCTGACCATCACCAACTCCTGGAGTCTACCCAAACCCATGTCCATTGAGTTGGTGATGCCATCCAACCATCTCATCCCCATCAGGTGGCCAAAGTATTGGAGTTTTTCAGCTTCAGAATCAGTCCTTCCAATGAATATTCAGGACTTATTTCCTTTTGGATGGACTGGTTGGATTTCCTTGCAGTCTAAGGGACTCTCAAGAGTCTTCTCCAACACCACAGTTCAAAAGCATCCATTCTTCAGTGCTCAGCTTTCTTTATAGTCCAATTCTCACATCTGTACATGATTACTGGAAAAAGCACAGCTTTGATTAGTTGGCCCTTTCTTAACAAAGTAATGTCTCTGCTTTTTAATATGCTGTCTAGGTTGGTCATAACTTTCCTTCCAAGGAACAAGCATCTTTTAATTTCATGGCTGCAGTCACTATCTTCAGTGATTTTGGAGCCCCCAAAAGTAAAGTCTGACACTGTTTCCATTCTTTCCCCATCTATTTCCCATGAAGTGATGGGACCAGATGCCATGATCTAGTTTTCTGAATGTTGAGCTTTAAGCCAACATTTTCACTCTCCTCTTTCACTTTCATCAAGAGGCTCTTTAGTTCTTCTGTGCTTCCTGCCATAAGGGTGGTGTCATCTGCATATCTGAAGTTATTGATATTTCTCCTGGCAATCTTGATTCCAGCTTGTGCTTCTTCCAGCCCAGTGTTTCTCATGATGTACTCTGCATATAAGTTAAATAGTAGGGTGACAATATACAGCCTTGACATCCTCCTTTTCCTATTTGGAACCAGTCTGTTGTTCCATGTCCAGTTCTAACTCTTGCTTCCTGAACTACATACCGGTTTCTCAAGAGGCAGGTCAGGTGGTCTGGTATTCCCATCTCTTTCAGAATTTTCCAGTTTGTGGTGATCTACACAGTTAAAGGCTTTGGCATAGTCAATAAAGTAATAATTGTATCTAGATGTCTTTTAGATTGGAAGATCTGGATAAAGAAGAGAATTGGATGAACTCTCACTGTAGCAATGGTTGAACACATTTTGGTTCCAAGAACAGTTAATGATCAGACCCCAGAATTAAGCATCTCAGAATCCTCAATTAAAGAGTTTGTCTGTGTGTGTGTGTGTGTGTGTGTGTGTGTGTGTGTGTGTGTTAGTTGCTCAGTCATTTCCAACTCATTGTGACCCCATGGACTGTAGCCCACCAGGCTCCTCTATCTATTGAATTCTCCAGGCAAGAATATTGGCATGGATTGCATGCCCTTCTCAATGAGGATCTCCTTGATCGAGGGATTGAACCCAGGTCTCCTGCATTAGCAGGCAGCTTCTTTATTATCTGAGCCACTTAAGCAACAAGGGAAACTTAAGCAACAAGGTTCTACTGTATGGCACAGAGAATTATATTGAATATCCTGTGAAAAAACATAATGGAAAAGAATATAAAAAATAATGTACACATGTAAAACTGACTCACTTTGCTGTATAGCAGAGATTGACTCAACATTGTAAATCAAGTATATTTCAATAAAAAACTAATGAAAATAATTTATATATGTTCAAAGTGTACATTGAAAAAACAGAAAGCCTAAGGCATAGACAATTGTTTACAATTGGATAAAATATAAACATTATTTCCATGACCAAATTTTTGGTTCTTGTTTGATATTTTTGCAATGAAGATATTTGATAAGACAAAATACTTTACCAATTGCTAAAAGCCAAAACAATGGTGAAAAATTCTCAGTCAATATTTGAGTGCAAAAAAAAAAGAAAAACGTGGTTGAATGTATGTCTGAGCCATTTCAAAGACAGGTTAAAGCTGCTTAGGAAAAGATTGTTTTGTATTATGAATACAACATCAATCAATGCTTCATTCACCAAGAACATTGTCATTTAAAGTTTAATTTGTGGTTTTGTCTTTGCATTAAACTGGTAAAATAGCATCATATTTGAAAAGATCATTTTTTTTAGTCTTCTTCCAATACAATGTGCATCAAATCCCTTAGAATGCTTATAGTCCTTGACCAAATATTTCCTTCTCTGGAGAACCTATCTTAAGATGAGGTAAAAAAAAGTATATATGGGGTATTATTATAGGAAGTTTTCAAATGTTAAATATTCAGAAATAATATACTAGGGAAAGAATAATTTACAATACAATACATCTATAAGATGAAATAGCATTAAGGCTAATTAACTTATGTTTAACACTATATTGTATAATGTGATGTCATGGTACCACAGGCTGGGTGAATGTAAGATAAGAAGTTGATTTCTCACAGTTCTCAAGTCTGGGAAGTACAAAATCAAGCATGGCAAGACAAGTTTGATTCTGAAGCGTTTTTCCTTGGCCTGAAGAGGCAGGCCTCACCTCGCTGCGTGCCCACTTGGCCTCTTCTTCAAGCGTTGTCAGAGAAAGTGAGGAGAGAGGAAGCTCTGTGATATCCCTTAGTAGAAGGACACAGTTCCTATAATAGTCCCGCCTTCATGGCATCATTTAACCGAAGCTACTTCCTAAGAGGCTGCATTTCCAAATATATCTCTTTAATGTTAAGGCTTCACTATTAGTATTAGTGGGGCAAGGACCGCACGCTGTTCAATCCATAACACAAGGAAAACATGTCTGTGTAACATTATGGGGTCAATTACTAAAGAGTTTAAATACTCTGTTATCTTGCTTTTATAAGTACTGAATTATTTTTACACAAGGGAGAAAAGCTAGTCAGAAATCCCCCAATCATAAAATGTAGCTGTCCGTGGATGGTGTTATTTATTGGGGCTTTTGTTTTCCATTTTCTAGTTATAGTAGTCAATATTTTAAAAGAATCATTATGTGTTGGTGTTTGATAAAAATATTTCAGTACCTGTGAGATAGTAAACGAGAGTCAAATGGAATAACATGAAATAAAGTATATGAAAGCATCTACGACAGTGTTAGAAGCACTCAAATCATTTCTTACAATTTTAATATATCTGCTGTGGTAGAAAACCCTCCTGCCAATGCAGGAGATGTAATGAGACATGGGTTCGGTTTCTGGGTCAGGAAGATCCCCTGAAAAAAGGGCATGGCAGTTCACTTCAGTAGTCTTGCCTGGAGAATCCCACAGACAGAAAAGCCTAGCAAGCTACAGTTCACAGGGTCACAAAGAGTTGGACACGACTGAAGTGAGTGAGTGACGTATAGTATACCATAAGGTAATTCTATTTTCATTATTCGAGCCAGAAACTAATACATATCATACTGAGAAATGATGATGAGATTTAAGAAACTATGATATGCTTAGGCTACATGCGTGGGTACCCTAAAAGCAGAAACCTAATGTATATTGATTATTTTAGAAACCTTTTAAAACATTCTCAACTCTTAGAGAACTTGTCATAGGAGATAATCCATTGTTTTCAATAGTACTTTAACAATTAGTGTAATTATGTCACATGACCTATTTGTCAACTACTTATTGAGTAATTTCTATTTTTCAGAAAATACACTCTGATCTTTGAATACAAAAATCTACTGTCCTCTGAAGAATCACTACTAAGCGAAATAAATCATTTTTTCAGGATGATAAATTCAGGCAAAGAGAAAGGATTTAGGATAAACAGCATAAATGGCAGATAATTTAGCAATGTTTAATAAAGAAAGAGATGTGTAAACTAGGTTTTAAAGAGTAATTGCAACAGCAGTCACAAAGTCAAAGGTCAGGAGTCACAAAAGGGGAAGAAGTCAACTGGACTAAGAATGCCTCATATTTACAGGTAGGGGACCCTGGAACTTTCATGATGGTGTCTTCTGCAATACAGAAAATACTGCAAGATGCTATCAAATGCGAGCTCAAAGATGATCCTATCAAAATGACAATTTGGATACAAATAACTTTAGTCACTATCTTAGAAATTATTGGTAATTTATCCCTCTGATTGTCCTAATGCCCTTTTCTCACTTTTAAAAATTTTAATTTTAAAATTGTTTGTATGTGCATTATTAGAACATGGATACTTTTAATATTCTTTTTTTAGTTCTGTGCTATCAATCTATTTTTTGATTATCAATGAGTGTACATGAATTAAATAATCATCAAACTTTTAAAAATAAACAAAATCTTCAATATTAAAAGTATGTGCATCACACATTATGAAAAAACTAAAAAGAAATCAATGCTAACTTTAAATATCAAGCAATTTTTTTACTTTAGTGATACAAGAAAATTAACAAAGCAAAATCTTGCAGAGTAATCAGTGTTGTTCATGTGTAAAAGCTACAAATTTGTTGTCTTCAGTATGGCTAGAAAACATAAGGGAAACGTCAGCATGAACTTTTCCAAAAATAATTTTAAAATAATAATTTAAAAAGGAAACTAAATAAAAAATAAAAAATTTTAAACAAAGTGTGAAAATTCAAGTGAGGAGATTAGGGTCTAATGTCCCACATGCATGGGAGGATTATATTGATGAAGTTTCTTCACAGATTTGCATCATTAGGATAATGCAGAGTGCATTATTTATTTAAAAAAAAGTTACTATAATTAAATACAAGATTATCCATTACATGCGTAAGTCATTGGAACACAGCACAAGATAATAATTCTCCTGTAGAAATCAATGAAGAACAAGGGGAATGAGAAACTTACAAAGTCTTCAAAAAAACCTCTTAAAAGCTGAAACACAAAAGCTTAACTGATGTAGAACAGCTTTCAAAAGTATGGAGACAAAGCAGGAATGCTTTGCTTTAGAGAAGAGAACATCACTAAATCTCAGGAAAGAGTCAACCAGGCTGATTTCTCCAGGATAAAGGACACATTCTAAGAAGTAAAACTTAAACTGTTTATTTACAGCAGTGGAAATAGGACGTACCAACTGGCAGCAGGAGTTGCTAGGGCTCAAATTAGAAATGAGGAACAGAGAACCGGTACTTGAAGACAATCACACGGGTGAGGACTTCTGGGAAGCGGTCTGGCAGTCTCTTTCCCTCTCTCACTCTCTCTTTATGTCTACAAGTGAGAAGAGATACATACTAATTTGCTCACAGCTCACACCTACCTATCCATTTACTGGTTAAAAAGTATAAGCTAAATGAAATCACAAACAAAACCTTAGATCAGTTGAAAGCCTACAACAGGGCTTTGGCACTTCCTTTATGCTAATTGACTGACAAGACAACTATTAAGAGGATGTAACTCCTTCAATAACAAATCATCAAATGAATCATACAGAATATATGCAAAGATATTATAACAGCATATCCAAAATAGGCATAGGAAAATCAACGTCAAGTAAAAATACTCTCCAGAAAACCAACAGAATAGATGAAAGCTGTGTTAGGATTCCAGTTTTTAAAAATCTTACTCAAGAACTACCAATAAATTCAGAGTATAATTGGAGCTACAAGAACTTAGGAAAGAGATGGTAAGAAAATATAAGGAAAGAAAATGTTCAGCTGTCTGAGTTTAATTTAAAAAATTGAATAAAAAATGCAAAATAATCACATAACATGATGGGAAAATTTAATTGTTTTTCAGTCACTGAATTGTGTCCAACTCTTCCTGACCCCAGGGCCTGCAGCACACCAGGCACCCCTGTCCTTCGCTACCTCCCAGAGTTTGCTCAAAATCACATCCATTGAGTTGGCTATGCTATCTAAACATCTCAACCTCTGCCTCCTTTTGCCCTCAATCTTTTCCAGCATCAGGGTCTTTTCTAACAAGTCAGCTCTTCGCATCAGGTGGCCAAAATATTGATTTAAAAAACTGCAATTCTGAGAATTATTATTGTGCTGATAAAATATATTATGAAAGTAATATTTGGGAGTCAAAAATATTTGAGAAAACTCTCAATCCACCATATGGATGTTTGAATATATATATATATATGTATATATATATATATATACTTAATCAGCTTTAGATCATCCAAGGATAATTTTTACTCTCTTTAAAGTGAGGTTTAAAGTGAGGACAATATATATCATAAAATTGTGATAGAGAATAAATGAAATAATTAATTAAAAAATTTAATTTAAATTAGTTTAACTTCTATTATCAACATTTCAAATACTGTATCAGAATATTGATTTTAAATAAAAGATTAGATTATACATAATATGCATTCTTTTTGATTTTTGAAACAAAAATAAATGTAGATAAAGATTTTTAAAGTTATTCCAGGAAGAATATAAATTATTCCAGTGAGTGGATTAAATTTAGAACAGCCCTAACTGAGGGATGAGAACATTTTCTGTCCTTGACGATTTTATATTTAGTGTCTCCTTTTATCAATTGGTAAAAACCATAATAGCAGCACTTATATCATCTGAGTTGTACGTAAAGGCAGAGAGATATGTCACATGCCTTAAAACATCCTGACATGTTTTTGAAATGGATATGACACATCAATACAGTATTTGAAACAGATAAATATAAAGATATAGTCTTTGCATGAAAAATTGTTAGTGTAAAAACACTTAGTATATAACTTAGAGCATAAGAAAAATAAACAACTATTTTAAGGTAGTCAATGGTATTTCAATATTTCTTTGCTTTCACAAAAATATCAGAATTTACTAAGCTGTAATAATACAAGGATAGTTATTTAGAATTAAAATAGTTCTTAGTATGGATTCCTTTGAAAGCAGACCATGAAATAAGGATTTGTATGCTATTGTACATTTGGGAGCATATTCATGCATTCAGAAGCAAAAACAAAAAAGGAAGAGAAAATTGAGAACAAGATAGAGGACACAGATCAATAAAATCATGATAATAAGCTTTTTATAATGGTGGACAACTGAAGACCCTCAGAATTCTTGTATCAGAGACAGGGGAGAAGGCAGCACTGACCCATCAATTCCCATTCCATACTGATCAACTCCTCTGAACTTCCGGGTGGCGCTTGTACACAGCTGGTTGGCCTTGACCCTCTGAGAAAGCAAAACAGAGAGACTCTAAGATAATCATTTAGTGTGTGATACTGAAAACAGTGGGGGCTTCCGCGATGGTTCAGCAAGAAAGAATCTGCCTACAACGCAGGATATGCGGGAGATGTGGGTTCTATCCCTGGCTTAAGAAGACTCTGGAAGAGGAAATGGCAGCCCAGTCCAGAATTCTTACCTGAAAAGTCCACTGATGCAGGAGACTGGCAGGCTACAGTCCTTGGGGTGACAGAGAGTACTACGTAGCTAAGCGACTGAGCTCTGGAAAAAAAATACCCAGGATTTTTCGTCACAGATGTACTAAATCAAATAGGCTAAAGGGATATAGCTGGTGTTATCACAAGTGTCTAGTACATACATTTTCTCTATAATGCTGTAATATTTGACAAACACATGACTGCCATCCTAAGAGGCCTCACTATATTAATAGGAATCCAGTCAATGTAGAACTCATTAAATAAAAGTAATCTGGATACGAAAGATCATTTCAACCAGTTTTGTTTCAGAAAGTGGCAATGTTATGTATGTGTCGTGCCCAGTCCCTCAGTCCTGTCAGACTACTTGCAACCTCATGGAGCCCACGAGGCTCCTATGTCCATGGAATTTTTCAGGCAAGAATAATGGAGAGGGTTCCACTCCTTGCTCCAGGGGATCTTCCAGACACAAGCATCGAACTGGCATCTTCTGCATTGACAGACAAATGCTTTCCCACCGAGCCACCTGGGAAACCCAATGTTATATATAGATATAATTATGCTTGGGGCAAATATGATAGAAGGCTTCAAGTATTGTATTTGAAAGTTTTCATGAGGAAGATAGAATGCTTTTTTTCACCTGTATAGCTAAAAGCATAAAGTTGAGGCAAATTTGTGGACATTAAATGGAGGCAGATTAAGCTTGAAATAGGAATGACTACACTGTGAAATTTGTGTAATAATGAACTGGGTTAAAGTGAAGTTCGCTCAGCTGTGTTCAAGTCTTTGCAACCCCATAACCTATAGAGTCCATGGAATTCTCCAGGCCAGAATACTGGAGTGAATAGCCTTTCCCTTCTCCAAGGGAACTTCCCAACCAAGGGATCAAGCCCAGGTCATCCACATTACAGACGGATTCTTTCACCAGCTGAGCCACAAGGGAAGCCCAAGAATACGGGACTGGAGAGCCTATCTCTTCTCCAGCAGATCTTCCTAACCCAGGAATTGAACTCCTGCATTGCAGGCAGATTATTTACCAACTGAGCTATCAGGGAAGCCACAATGATGAACTGGGAGCAGCCAGGGTTAATACATGTCCAATCACAGAGGTTTTCAAACGGAGACTCATTGATCTTATAATTGTCAAAGATGTTTATAGCAGAATTAACCGTGGACAGATCAACCCATTATACGTGCCATTTTCAACACATTATTATATAATTCTATAAATGTTAGAAGGAATTCATGCTCAATTATTACATTTTTCACTCAAAAATATTTATGGAGAGCTGTACTAGACATCAGGTGTCTGATAATGGGACAGACATGTATTAAATGGTTCTTAAAAAGCTATTCAACACACAATAAATGCATGGCTTATCATTTCTGTGAAGGAAAATAACAGCAGAGTGAAATTAGATCATGCAGCTTGGACTTATTTTGAGGGTTTCAGGAAGTCCTTAAACAAGAAGAGAGCATTTAATTCAGACCACAAGGAAACCAAAAAGGAGACAGCCACAGTAAGAGCTGTCAAATTCTATAGGACAAAATGTTCTATAATTCAGGGCTTAGCACTCTATAGGTCTCTACAGTCATGTATCTTATGTTGGCATGTCTAGCACCTAATCATATGACTCAAATGCAATGTATTCCAAGCATACACTTTCCATTACAGTGTAGAATTATACTGACAATTTACTTTTAATAGCCATACAAAATTATTCTGCATAAAATACAGATTTGCTTAAAGCTTAATGAACCAGATAATGATGATGGTGTGATCACTAACCTACAGCGACATATCCTTGAGTATCAAGTGGGCCTTAGGAACCATTACTACAAACAAACTTAGTAGAGGTGATAGAATTGAAGCTGAGCTATTTAAAATCCTAAAACATGATGTTGTTAAAGTGCTGCACTCAATCAGTTTGGTTCAGTCGCTCAGTTGTGTCTGACTCTTTGCAACCCCATGAACCCCAGCATGCCAGGCCTCCCTGCCCATCACCAACTCCCAGAGTTTGCCAAAACTCACGTCCATTGAGTTGGTGATGGCATAGAACCATCTCATCCTCTGTTGTCCCCTTCTCCTCCTGCCCTCAATCTTTCCCAGCATCAGGGTCTTTTCAAATAAGTCAGCTTTTCACATCAGGTGGCCAAAGTACTGGAGTTTCAGCTTCAGCATCAGCCCTTCCAATGAACACCAGGACTGGTTGGATCTCCTTGCAGTCCAAGGAACTTTCAAGAGTCTTCTCCAACACCACAGTTCAAAAGCATCAATTCTTCAGCATTCAGCTTTCTTTATAGTTCAACTCTCACATCCATATATGACAACTGGAAAAACAATAGCCTTGACTAGATGGATCTTTGTTGACAATGTAATGTCTCTGCTTTTTAATATGCTGTCTAGGTTGGTCATAACTTTCCTTCCAAAGAGTAAGCATCTTTTAATTTCATGGCTGCAATCACCATCTGCAGTGATTTTAGAGCCCCCCAAAATTTCCACTGTTTCCTCATCTATGGTCTTAGTTTTCTGAAAGTTGAGCTTTAGGCCAAACTTTTCACTCTTCTCTTTCACTTTCATCAAGAGGCTCTTTAGTTCTTATTCACTTTCTGCCATAAGGGTGGTGTCAACCTCATCAATATCTGAGGTTATTGATGTTTCTCCTGGCAATCTGGATTCCAGGTTGTGCTTCATCCAGCCCAGTGTTTCTCATAATGTATTCTGCATATAAGCTAAACAAGCAGGGTGACATTATACAGCCTTGACGTACTCCTTTTCCTATTTGGGACCAGTCTGTTGTTCCATGTCCAGTTCTAATTGTTGCTTCCTGACCTGCATACAGATTTCTCAAGAGGCAGGTCAGGTGGTCTGGTATTCCCATCTCTTTTAGAATTTGCTGCACTGGATATGTCAGCAAATTTGAAAAACTCAGCAATGGCCTCAAAACTGGAAAAGGTCTGTATTTGTTCCAATCCCAAAGAAGGGCAATGCCAAAGAATGTTCCAGCTACCATACAAATTGTGCTCATTTCCCAAGCTAGAAGGAAATGTTAAACAGTAAGTCAGGATTCAGCAGTACATGAACCAAGAATTTCCAGGTGTATAAGTTGGAATTAGAAAAGGCAGAGAAACCAGAGATCAAATTGGCAACATCCATTTCATCATGGAAAAAACAAAAGAATTCCAGAAAAACACCTACTTCTGCTTCAGTGGCTAAAAACTTTGACTGTGTGGATCACAACAAGCTGTGAAAATCCTTTAAGAGATGGGAATATCAGACCACCTTACCTGTCTCCTGTGAAACGTGTATACAGATCAAGAAGCAATAGTCAGAGCAGGACATCGAACAATAGACTGCTTTAAAATTGGGAAAGATATGTCAATGTTGTATACTCTCAGCCCAGAATATTCACTGGAAGGACTGATACTAAAGCTGAATCTCCAATACTTTGGCCACCTATGTGAATAACTGACTCATTGGAAAAGACCCTGATGTTGAGAAAGACTGAAGGCAGAAGAAGGACATGATCAAGTACAAGAAGTTTAGGTGGCATCACTGACTCAATGGACACGCGTTTGAGCAGACTCTGGAAGATAGTGAAGGAAAGGGAAGTCTGGAATGCTCCAGCTCATGGGGTAGAAAAAAGTCAGACATGATTTAGAAATGGAACAAAAGCTATCTGTTAAGGAGTAAATAAATGTCCTGTGGAAAAGTTTAGAAATTCTCGAGGAAAGATATTTATTTTGTATTGTTATTTAAAGTACATTTTTCAAAAACATCATTAAATCCATGTTTACAAATAGGTTCATCTCACATGCTGGGAAATCAATACTGAAAATTCTCCAAGGTAGGCTTCAACAGTATGTGAACTGAGAATTTCCTGGTGTTCAAGCTGGATTTAGAGGAAACAGCGATCAAATTGCCAATATCTGTTGGATCATAGAAAAAGAAAGAAAATTCTAGAAAAACAAAAACATCTACTTCTGCTTCATTAACTACACTAAAGCCTTTAACTGTGTGAATCACAACAAACTGTGAAAAATTCTTCAAGAGTTAGGAATATCAGACCATCTTACCTGCCTCCTGAAAAATCTGTGTGCATATAAAGAAGCAGCAGTTAGAATTAGTCATGAAAGAATGGACTGGTTCCAAATTGGGAGAGGAGTACGTCAAGGCTGAATATTGTCACCCTGCTTATTTAACTTATATGCAGAGTACATCATGAGAAATGCTGGGCTGGAGGAAGCACAAGCTTGAATCAAGATTGCCAGAAGAAATATCAATAACCTCAGATATGGAGATGACATCATCCTTATGGCAGAAAGTGAAGAGGAACTAAAAAGCCTTCTGATGAAAGTGAAAAAGGAGAGTGAAAAAATTGACTTAAAGCTCAACATTCAGAAAACTAAGATCATGGCCTCTGGTCCCATCATTTCATGGGAAATGGATGGGGAAACAGTGGAAACAGTGTCAGACTTTATTTTTGGGGGCTCCAAAATCACTGCAGATGGTGACTGCAGCCATGAAATTAAAAGACGCTTGCTGCTTCGAAGAAAAACTCTGGCAAAGCTAGACAGTGTATTAAAAAGCAGAGACATCACTTTGTCAACAAAGACCTGTCTAGTCAAGGCTAATGGTTTTTCCTGTGGTCATGTTTGGATGTGAGAGTTGGACTGTGAAGAAAGCTGAGAGCTGAAGAATTGATTCTTTTGAACTGTGGTGTTGGAGAAGACTCTTGAGAATCCCTTGGACAGCAAGGAGATCCAACCAGTACATCCTAAAGGAGATCAGTCCTGGGTGTTCATTAGAAGGACTGATGCCGAAGCTGAAACTCCAATACTTTGGCCACCTGATGGGAAGAACTGACTCACTGGAAAAGACTCTGATGCTGGGAAAGATTGAAGGCAGGAGGAGAAGGGGACAACAGAGGCTGAGATGGCTGGATGGCATCACCGACTCGATGGACATGAGTTTGAGCAAGCTCTGGGAGATCGTGATGGACAGTGAGACCTGGGGTGTTGCAGTCCATGAAGTCACAAACAGGCACAAGTGAGTGACTGAACTGAACTCAACTTTAGAATTAAGCAGTTGAAAAACAAACAAACAAACTAAAAAACTCAGTTTGGAGTTATTTTCATCACTAAAACAATCTACTTATTTATTTATTCTAGTTTCTTTGCTATTTTTCAGGGTACGATAATAAAAATATTTAATCTTTTAATAACTTGTGTGCTGTTATGAGTTTAACCTTTGGTTCTGGCAATTAGAATTTTGTCATGTACTGAGCAAAGAGTGTTGCATTTTGCATTAAAAAATTAGTGTGAAAAAATGAATTTTGGTCACAGTATTTTCAAGCAACACGTATATGATCCACTATAATGTAATATATATCATTCTTAGGAAATAACCTTGCAGTATGACAAAATGGGCAATTTTCTGATAAAATAAAATTTAAGCAGGTATACGTTGTTTTAGGAAACAGTCAAGCTCATTACCAGCAAGGACTGTCAATGTGTCATCTATTAATATACCTACCATAGAATAAAAATCCCCTTTTAGTCCTCATACTTGAAAATGAGGTGTGAACACCCTATGGAAAAGTAGTTACTGATGAGTACTACTTATGAAACTATATTAAGATTTTTAAGGTCTTATTAAGAACTGGTATAGCAAAATATAGTTTTTCTCATTCTTAGAAATTCAGAAAGCTGAATGGCTCAATCATTAGGCAAAATGACTGCATTTTCAATGGCGTAAAAAAGACATAAATAAATATTTAAGATTCAGAAAACTTTGATTTTCTTTGCACAGAAATGTTTGTTCCATACTATGAATCCTTTTTCTATACCTTCTTTTCCCCTCCTGGTAATTACTAAAATAAAATAGTTCCATATCATTTCATTTTAAGCAGTTTACTTTGTAAAAAAACTTTATAAAAAAGTATTTTATTATTGTATTATTTGAAAATTGTATTACTATTTAAAATTGTTATTATTAAGTATTGTGAGAAGGTTCTACATTATTAAATAACAAGTCAGACACAAAATTTATTTAGCTGAAATTTTATGAAGTAATTATCTATATAGCATAAATTCATTCTGAAAAAATACTTTTAGAAAAGATTATCTGTATAGCACTTTTATAGTATTCTATTTATTTTAGTCCTTTGAAGTATTTGCTCTATATTTCCTTTCTGACAGAAAGTCCATGCTACTCACAATATTTCTTTAATCTGATTTCTAAAACTCTATGCTTATTGTAGAGTTAGTCCTACAATGCTTCTATTACTGATATGTCATTCATATTAGACACTAAATATTTAAACCATCTTATAAGAGCTTAACAAGTCACAACTATAATTGCTAATATTTACTCATATCTTCTGTGTCCTTTGCTTTCTTTACAAAAGAATATAATTTTAAACTTCCAAAAGGGCAATTTTTGACTAGTACACTACCTGTCTCTTATACACATCTAGATGTGTATAAGAGACAGAGTCTGGAATGCTCCAGCTCATGGGGTAGAAAAAAGTCAGACATGATTTAGAAATGGAACAAAAGCTATCTGTTAAGGAGTAAATAAATGTCCTGTGGAAAAGTTTAGAAATTCTCGAGGAAAGATATTTATTTTGTATTGTTATTTAAAGTACATTTTTCAAAAACATCATTAAATCCATGTTTACAAATAGGTTCATCTCACATGCTGGGAAATCAATACTGAAAATTCTCCAAGGTAGGCTTCAACAGTATGTGAACTGAGAATTTCCTGGTGTTCAAGCTGGATTTAGAGGAAACAGCGATCAAATTGCCAATATCTGTTGGATCATAGAAAAAGAAAGAAAATTCTAGAAAAACAAAAACATCTACTTCTGCTTCATTAACTACACTAAAGCCTTTAACTGTGTGAATCACAACAAACTGTGAAAAATTCTTCAAGAGTTAGGAATATCAGACCATCTTACCTGCCTCCTGAAAAATCTGTGTGCATATAAAGAAGCAGCAGTTAGAATTAGTCATGAAAGAATGGACTGGTTCCAAATTGGGAGAGGAGTACGTCAAGGCTGAATATTGTCACCCTGCTTATTTAACTTATATGCAGAGTACATCATGAGAAATGCTGGGCTGGAGGAAGCACAAGCTTGAATCAAGATTGCCAGAAGAAATATCAATAACCTCAGATATGGAGATGACATCATCCTTATGGCAGAAAGTGAAGAGGAACTAAAAAGCCTTCTGATGAAAGTGAAAAAGGAGAGTGAAAAAATTGACTTAAAGCTCAACATTCAGAAAACTAAGATCATGGCCTCTGGTCCCATCATTTCATGGGAAATGGATGGGGAAACAGTGGAAACAGTGTCAGACTTTATTTTTGGGGGCTCCAAAATCACTGCAGATGGTGACTGCAGCCATGAAATTAAAAGACGCTTGCTGCTTCGAAGAAAAACTCTGGCAAAGCTAGACAGTGTATTAAAAAGCAGAGACATCACTTTGTCAACAAAGACCTGTCTAGTCAAGGCTAATGGTTTTTCCTGTGGTCATGTTTGGATGTGAGAGTTGGACTGTGAAGAAAGCTGAGAGCTGAAGAATTGATTCTTTTGAACTGTGGTGTTGGAGAAGACTCTTGAGAATCCCTTGGACAGCAAGGAGATCCAACCAGTACATCCTAAAGGAGATCAGTCCTGGGTGTTCATTAGAAGGACTGATGCCGAAGCTGAAACTCCAATACTTTGGCCACCTGATGGGAAGAACTGACTCACTGGAAAAGACTCTGATGCTGGGAAAGATTGAAGGCAGGAGGAGAAGGGGACAACAGAGGCTGAGATGGCTGGATGGCATCACCGACTCGATGGACATGAGTTTGAGCAAGCTCTGGGAGATCGTGATGGACAGTGAGACCTGGGGTGTTGCAGTCCATGAAGTCACAAACAGGCACAAGTGAGTGACTGAACTGAACTCAACTTTAGAATTAAGCAGTTGAAAAACAAACAAACAAACTAAAAAACTCAGTTTGGAGTTATTTTCATCACTAAAACAATCTACTTATTTATTTATTCTAGTTTCTTTGCTATTTTTCAGGGTACGATAATAAAAATATTTAATCTTTTAATAACTTGTGTGCTGTTATGAGTTTAACCTTTGGTTCTGGCAATTAGAATTTTGTCATGTACTGAGCAAAGAGTGTTGCATTTTGCATTAAAAAATTAGTGTGAAAAAATGAATTTTGGTCACAGTATTTTCAAGCAACACGTATATGATCCACTATAATGTAATATATATCATTCTTAGGAAATAACCTTGCAGTATGACAAAATGGGCAATTTTCTGATAAAATAAAATTTAAGCAGGTATACGTTGTTTTAGGAAACAGTCAAGCTCATTACCAGCAAGGACTGTCAATGTGTCATCTATTAATATACCTACCATAGAATAAAAATCCCCTTTTAGTCCTCATACTTGAAAATGAGGTGTGAACACCCTATGGAAAAGTAGTTACTGATGAGTACTACTTATGAAACTATATTAAGATTTTTAAGGTCTTATTAAGAACTGGTATAGCAAAATATAGTTTTTCTCATTCTTAGAAATTCAGAAAGCTGAATGGCTCAATCATTAGGCAAAATGACTGCATTTTCAATGGCGTAAAAAAGACATAAATAAATATTTAAGATTCAGAAAACTTTGATTTTCTTTGCACAGAAATGTTTGTTCCATACTATGAATCCTTTTTCTATACCTTCTTTTCCCCTCCTGGTAATTACTAAAATAAAATAGTTCCATATCATTTCATTTTAAGCAGTTTACTTTGTAAAAAAACTTTATAAAAAAGTATTTTATTATTGTATTATTTGAAAATTGTATTACTATTTAAAATTGTTATTATTAAGTATTGTGAGAAGGTTCTACATTATTAAATAACAAGTCAGACACAAAATTTATTTAGCTGAAATTTTATGAAGTAATTATCTATATAGCATAAATTCATTCTGAAAAAATACTTTTAGAAAAGATTATCTGTATAGCACTTTTATAGTATTCTATTTATTTTAGTCCTTTGAAGTATTTGCTCTATATTTCCTTTCTGACAGAAAGTCCATGCTACTCACAATATTTCTTTAATCTGATTTCTAAAACTCTATGCTTATTGTAGAGTTAGTCCTACAATGCTTCTATTACTGATATGTCATTCATATTAGACACTAAATATTTAAACCATCTTATAAGAGCTTAACAAGTCACAACTATAATTGCTAATATTTACTCATATCTTCTGTGTCCTTTGCTTTCTTTACAAAAGAATATAATTTTAAACTTCCAAAAGGGCAATTTTTGACTAGTACACTACAATCTGTTTACTTACACAAATCACTGAGAAATGTTTCTATTTTCCCATATGTAAAATGAGAAATCTTAGAGATTATATTTGAATATATTGAAACATATGTTTAAAGCACTCAGCTCATGTTATGCTTACTTTTCTATTATAACAGTAAAGAATAGAATACTTGGCTTGATAAAACATAATTACATAATTTATTTCAATTATATTTTTAAACCAAAATCAAGTGGAAAAATTTATTCCAAACTAAGAGAAGGTACTGAAACTTCCAACCAGGCTTATGAAACTTGCTAAAGTGACATTCTTCCACAAGTAGTACATAAGGATGGGAATTAAGTCCTGCTTGAAGTTATATAGAAGGGGTTAATTTTAAGTGTAGAACCTAAGGTCGTATTTAGAACAAATCGAGGTAAATAGATTCATGTAATTTACAAGTTGTATTATTTGTTAATGTTTGTAGGGTCACCATATATAGGCTCCTTAAAGTGTTTCTTTACTGTTTTTAGTTTACTTTTACTTACCTTATAGATATACTAATTTTCCTTATGACTCTGGAAACAATTTATTACTCATTTGACAAAATGTGTATTTGCAAAGCTGAATGAGCTTTTTAATCTAAGTAGGTTACATTATTGGCAAAATATAATTCCGTTTTGATCTAATTTTGTAGACTTATCTAAAATTAAACCAAATTAGAAGACTCTGTCATTAGCCTCATGTCCAAAAACTGCAAAGATCTGGAAGATCTATTTAATCATTTCATAAAATTTTTATTTATATACATTTTCACTGTTTGATTATCATATTTATCAATTTGCTCCTGTGTCATTGTTTTAAAATTGTTAAAAATTCCAGCTGCTATCCTGCCTTCACATTCTATTTCCCAAGTAACTCAAGAAGAATAGATCAAATTTTAATGTTAACATCATTGATGAATTTATATGAACATCATATAAAACATGATCACAGTTCTTCAGGGACAACTTATTTCTTTTTTAATGAGTCATTGAATATCAGGCTTAAAAGTCTTCTGGTAGAAGGCTTAATACATGAAGTTGAAACTACCATTTGCTGAAACTCACTCCTGGTTTCTGCCTATATAGGATGCTGATAACTTCACTGATTTTTTTTTCCTCTGACATAATTGTTGTCTAGTTCTACAAAAGGTGGGTATATTTTTCTGAACTTAATTAAACAAGTATCACCTGCTGTTTGAAAAAGTTCACTTTATGCCATTTAGCTTTTATGAAAGATCTTCATTAGTACCCATTTTCATTAATTAAAATAAAGAGAAGTTTTGCTTTTACAAAAATGGCAGAAAGCATTAAATTTTGTTTTGCAGTGCACTATTAAAGACAAGGCACATATCTCGGGCACTGAGAATACAAGACCAAGCTTTTCCTGGGAATTACAGTAAGCGGCTCAGGTTTGAGTCGTGATAGCTTTGAAGTGTGTCTCTGAGGATCTGTGCTTTAACTTGATTTTGTGCATCCATTAGCAAGAATGTGTCCTAAGGTAACTGCTTCTTCACGTTATGCCATTCAGTTTATGAAAGATTGGACGAAGAATGCCCTATTTTTGGATAGCAGAGAAAATCTTGAATGTGGTGCACTTATTCAGCCTTTTCCACATACACATGCAATATTGCAACTAGAACTCAATCATGCTAATGGATATAAAGACAAAAAGGAAGAAGTAAAACTGTCACTATTCACATATGACAGGATATTCTACATAGAAAATTGTAAAGATGCCACCAGAAAATTACTAGAGTTAATCAATGAAGTTGGTACAGTTGAAGGATACAAAATTAATGAACAGAAGTCTTTTGCATCTATATACACTAACAACACAAGATCAGAAAGGTAAATTAAGGAAATATTCCCATTCACCATTGCAACATAAATAATAAAATACCTAGGAATAAACCTACCTAAGAAGGTATTATGTTTCTGTGTTCAGAAAACTATAAGATACTGATGAAAGAAATAAAAGACAGCACAAACAGATGGAGAGATATACCATATTCTTGGATTGGAAGAATCAATATTGTCAAAATGACTATATTATCCAAAGCAATATACAGGTTTAGTGCAATTGCTATCAAATTACTAATGGCATCTTTCACAGAATTTAAACAAAATATATTTAAAATTTGTATGGAAACACAAAAGGCTGCAAATAGTCAAAGCAATCTTGAGAAAGAAAAAAATGGAGCTGGAGGAATCAGGCTCCCTGATTTCAGGCTATACTATAAAACTACAACAATCAAGATAGCATCATACTGGCAAAAAACAAAAACAAACAAACAAACAAAAAAAAGGAATATAGATAAATGGAACAATATAGTAAGCCCAGAGAAAACCCACACACCTATGATCACATAATCTATAACAAAGAAGATAAGAATCTGTTCACTTCAGTTGCTCAGTCATTTCTGACTCTTTGCGACTCCATGGACTGCAGCACACCAGGCTTCCCTGTTCATCACCAACTCCTGGAGTTTAGCCAAACTCATGTCCATTGAGTTGAGGATGCCATCCAAACACCTAATTCTTCAACCTTCAATCCTTCCAGCATCAGTGCCTTTTCAAAGGAGTTGGTTCTTTGCATCAGGTGGACAGATTGTTGGAATTTCAGCTTCAGCCTCAGTTCTTACAATGAAAATTCAGGACTGATTTTCTTTAGGATGGACTGGTTGGATCTCTTTGCAGTCCACGAGACTCTTAAGAGTCTTCTCCAACACCACAGTTCAAAAGCATCAATTCTTCGGTGCTGAGCTTTCTTTCTAGTCCACCTCTCACATCCATATATGACTACTAGAAAAACCATAGCCTTGACTAGACAGACCTTTGTTGGCAAAGTAAAGTCTCTACTTTTTAATATGCTGTTTAGGTTGGTCATAGCTTGTCTTCTAAGGAGCAAGTATCTTTTAATTTCATGGCTGCAGTCACCATCTGCAGTGATTTTGGAGCCCCAAAAAGTAAAGTCTGACACTGTTTCCCTTCTTTCCTCATCTATTTGCCATGAAGTGATGGGACCAGATGCCATGATCTTTGTTTTCTGAATGTTGAGTTTTACGCCAACTTTTTAACTCTCCTCTTTCACTTTTGTCAAGAAGCTTTTTAGTTCTTCTTTGCTTTCAGCCGTAAGGGTGGCATCATCTGCATGTCTGAGATTATTGATATTTCTTCCGGCAATCTTGATTCCAACTTGTGCTTCATCCAGCAAGATCAGAATATATATGAGAAAAGCCTGTCTCTTCAATAAGTGGTGCCACGAAAACTGGACAGCTACATGTAAAAGAATGATATTATAACATTCTCTGATACCACACACAAAAATAAACTCAAAATGGATTAAAGGTCTAAATGAAATACTGGACATTGCAAAACTCTCAGAGGAAAACATAGGAAGAACACTCTTTGGCAAGAATCACAAGAACTCTGTTAAGGATTTTTGCATCTATATTCATCAGTGATATTGGCCTGTAGTTTTCTTTTTTTGTGGTGTCTTTGTCAGGTTTTGGTATTAGGGTGATGGTGGCCTCATAGAATGAGTTTGGAAGTTTGCCTTCCTCTGCAATTTTCTGAAAGAGTTTCAGTAGGATAGGTGTTAGCTCTTCTCGAAATTTTTGGTAGAATTCAGCTGTGAAGCCGTCTGGACCTGGGCTTTTGTTTGCTGGAAGATTTCTGATTACAGTTTCAATTTCCATGCTTGTGATGGGTCTGTTCAGATTTTCTATTTC
Organism: Neotragus pygmaeus; assembly: GCA_006410875.1. Classification (NCBI taxonomy): domain Eukaryota; kingdom Metazoa; phylum Chordata; class Mammalia; order Artiodactyla; family Bovidae; genus Neotragus; species Neotragus pygmaeus. The sequence goes on along the minus strand of SJYV01015492.1, from coordinate 90,066 downwards.
TTCCTTGTTCAGTTTTTGAAAGTTGTACTTTTCTAAGAATTTGTCCATTTCTTGGCATATAATTTCTGATAGTAGTCTCTTATGATCCTTTGTATTTCTGTGTTGTCTGTTGTGATCTCTCCANCTGGAAGATTTCTGATTACAGTTTCAATTTCCATGCTTGTGATGGGTCTGTTAAGATTTTCTATTTCTTCCTGGTTCAGTTTTGGAAAGTTGTACTTTTCTAAGAATTTGTCCATTTCTTCCACGTTGTCCATTTTATTGGCATATAATTGCTGATAGTAGTCTCTTATGATCCTTTGTATTTCTGTGTTGTCTGTTGTGATATCTCCATTCTCATTTCTAATTTTATTGATTTGATTTTTCTCCCTTTGTTTCTTGATAAGTCTGGCTAATGATCTGTCAATTTTATTTATCCTTTCAAAGAACCAGTTTTTGGCTTTGTTGATTTTTTCTATGGTCTCTTTTGTTTCTTTTGCAGTTGTTTCTGCCCTAAATTTTAAGATTTCTTTCCTTGTACTAACCCTGGGTTTCTTCATTTCTCCCTTTTCTAGTTGCTTTAGGTGTAGAGTTAGGTTATTTATTTGACTTTTTTCTTGTTTCTTGAGGTATGCCTGCATTGCTATGAACCTTCCCCTTAGCACTGCTTTTATAGTGTCCCACAGTTGTTGTGTTTTCATTTTCATTCATTTTGATGCATATTTTGAGTTCTTTTTTTGATTTCTTCTCTGATTTGTTGGTTATTCAATAGCATGTTGTTTAGCTGCATATGTTAGATTTTTAAAAATAGTTTTTCTCCTGTAATTGACATCTAATCTTACTCCATTGTGGTCAGAAAAGATGCTTGGATGATTTCAGTTTTTTTGAATTTACCAAGGCTAGATTTATGGCCCAGGATGTGATCTATGCTGGAGAAGGTTCCGTGTGCACTTGAGAAAAGGTGAAATTCATTGTTTTAGGGTGAGATGTCCTATAGATATCATTTAGGCCTAACTGGTCTATTGTATCATTTAAAGTTTGTGTTTCCTTGTTAATTTTCTGTTTAGTTAATCTATCCATAGGTGTCAGTGGGTTATTAAAGTCTCCCACTATTATTGTGTTATTGTTAATTTCCCCTTTCATACTTGTTAGCATTTGTCTTACATATTGCGGTGCTCCTATGTCTGGCCCATATATATTTATAATTGTCATATCTTCTTCTTGGATTGATCCTTTGATCATTATGTAGTGTCCTTTTTTTCTTCATTATGTAGTGTCTCTTTTCACAGTCTTTGTTTTAAAGCATATTTCTATCTGATATGAGTNTCTGGCCCATATATATTTATAATTGTCATATCTTCTTCTTGGATTGATCCTTTGATCATTATGTAGTGTCCTTTTTTTCTTCATTATGTAGTGTCTCTTTTCACAGTCTTTGTTTTAAAGCATATTTCTATCTGATATGAGTATTGCTACTCTTGCTTTCTTTGTTCTCCATTTGCATGGAATATCTTTTTCCAGCCCTTCACTTTCAGTCTGTATGTGTCCCTTGTTGAGGTGTGTCTCTTGTAGACAATGTATATAGGGGTCTTGTTTTTGTATCCATTTAGCCAGTCTTTTTCTTTTCGTTGGGGCATTCAACCCATTTATGTCTAAGGTAATTATTGAATAGTATGATCCCATTGCCATTTACTTTATTGTTTTGGATTTGAGTTTATACACCCTTTTTGTGTTTCCTGTCTAGGGAATATTTGTTAGCATTTGTTGGAGAGCTGGTTTGGTGGTGCTGAATTCTCTCAGCTTTTGCTTGTCTGTAAACCTTTTGATTTCTCCTTCATATCTGAATGAGATCCTTTCTGGGTACAGTAATCTGGGCTATAGNACGGGGATGATCCAGAGAGACGTTGTGGGGTGGGAGGTGGGAGGGGGATTCAGGATTGGGAATTTGTGTACACCTGTGGTGGATTCATGTTGATGTATGGCAAAGCCAATAGAGTATTCTAAAGTAAAATTTAAAAAATAAATTAATTAATAAAAAAAAAGAATCACAAGAACTTATTTGATCCACCAATTAGAGTAATAAAAATAGAAAGAAAAATAAAAAATAGGCTAATAAACTTAAATATTCTTGCACATCAAAACAATTCATAAATAAGAAGAGAAGACAATCATTGGAATAGGAGAAATACTTGCAAATGAAGCAACTGACAAGTAATTAATCTCCAAAATCTACAAACAGCTCATGCATCTCAATACCAAAACCAAAACAAAACAACTTTATCAAAAAATGGGCAGAAGACCCAAATAGACATTTCTCCAAAGAAGACATACAGATGGTCAACTAACGCAGGAAAAGATTCTCAACCTCACTCATTATTAGAGAATGCAAATCAAAACTACAATGAGGGTCACCTTCCATCAGTCATAATGGCCATCATTACAAAATCTGCAAACAATAAAAACTGGAGAGGATGTGGGAGGAAAGGGAACCGTCTTGTACTGTGGGAATGTAAATTGATACAACCACTATGAAAAACTGCATGGAGTTTCCTTAAAAGAACTAAAAACAGAGCCACCATGTGATCCAGCAGCCCTACTCCTGGGCGTATATGCAGAGAAAGCCGTAATGCAAAAAGATACATGCACCCCAGTGTTCACTGCAGCACTATTTACAATAGCCAGGACATGGAAGCAACCGAAATGTCCATGGACAGATGAACGGACAAAAAATGCTATACATATGCACAAAGGAATATTTCTCAGCCATTAAAAGGGGTGAAACTGGGCCATTTGTAGAAATGCAAATGGACCTAGAGATTGTCATATAGAGTGAAGAAAGCCAGAAATAGAATTACAAATATATATTCAAATGTATTTGTGAAATCCAGAGTAGTGGAACAGACAACTTATTTACAAAGCACAAATAAAATCACAAATATGGAGAACAAATATATGGACACCAAGAGCAGAAAGGGGGATTGGATGAATTGGGAAATTGGGATTGACATGTCTACACAGCTATGCATGGAATGGATAATGAGTGAGAGCCTGCTGATGAGTGTGGAGAACTTTATTCACTGCATGGTGTGTGGTGACCACTGTGTGGTGACCTAGATGGGCAGGAAATCTGGAAGGGAGGAGATGTGTGTGTACATAGGGTGGATTCGCTTTGGTGTATGGCAGAAACTAGCAGTTTTGTGAAGCAAGTAAACCTAAACCCCCAATTTAAAAAATTAAAACAAAATTGTCTACAAAGATAAATTTACCAATAGCTATTCAAAATTTCAGTCATTTTAGTAAAAATTCAGTAATACTTTACAGCAACAAAAATAAACTAATGATTTGTAAAAGAGTAGGGTTAAATTTCAGAGTTATAACCACACATGCAAATATACACATGTCTCCCATGCACTGAATAGGAATACACTAAGTTTTTGTTTTATTTCCATTAATTATCCTTTTAGTTAAATTATTTATAATTTCTTTTGAGTTAGTTTGTTTCTAAAAACTACCTTAATGATCTTGCTTCCTATAGCAAACCTTTATCATATAACCTCCTCGTGGTATGTCCTTCTGTTCTTCAATTTAGAAACCAATTCATGTCAATAGATATTGTTTATATTTTCAGATTTCAACTTTATGTATCTGTACTTTTGCATTTAATGTTTATCTCAATGGCATATTCAAATTTAATTTAAATGAAAATTTGTTGTATAGCAGTTGTATTCACAACTTTGTGAATCAGTTATACTTCAATTATAAAAAGGATCATGGATTTTAAATATAATATGCTAATTTTGATTTACTTTTGTTATTTAAGAATACAGGAAATTTCAAGAATTAAATAACAATGAAAACTAATTCAAATTCTAGAAACTGATTAGTGTATTTATTTCAGCTTTCAACAAGTATATAATTTTAAAAAATGCAAATAATGCTGATTGTCTTTTTTTACTCTTTTTAAAATTTATTTTTAATTAAAGTAATTGCTTTACAATATTGTGTTGGTTTCTGCCATACCATGTGAGTCAGCCATATGTATATATATGTCCCCTCCCTCTTGAACCTCCTCCTTACCACTTAACTCCATCCAACCCATCTAGATAGCACCGAGTAGTGAATTGAGCTCCTTGTGTTGTATAACTATATAATTTCAAAATTAAATTCTCCTTTATTGCAAGCCTTATAAATAAAATCATTTTCTGTTTTATATATTCTGAGTAATTTTTCCTTTTGTACAAATCTGTTTTTAGAAGACAATTTTTTTGTGTGTGTCTTTTCAAATTTAATTGTTGTCACAAGAAAAAACAATTAATACTTTACTCAAATCCATTTTTTTCTTCTTGAATTCTACAAATAACGTATGTGTATCTAATTTATCCCTAATTATTATTTCAATGTTTGTTATTTTTGTTCATTATTTTAAAATGAGAAAAAATATTGCTTTATTTCTTTTTAAGTTACAAAATCTTTCCTGCTGTATGTGTTGTTTTCTCATATTAAATCAACACTATGGTTCTATTTATCTTAAGGATATGCTCTGCAATGACTTAATTTCACATCACAATTAACATGCATCTTTGTATGGAAAATGTGTAGTACTTCTCCCTTTTTTTTTAGTTAATATGAGGTTTTAAATTAAGAGCATAGAACACTAATGGTTATATTGATTACTAGCAAAAGTACTGATGAAAATAAACACTTATTCAATTGAGTAAATATTTACGCTACTCAGAACTTTTCTGCTCCTTCAGAAAAGGAGAGGCAGAGAGATACACAGTTTCCCTAAATTATAGATTTGCAAAGACTTACCAATAAGGTAAAAATGAGGCTATTAATAACTTGGTATATACTGAAAGAAAAGTGAAGGCCTAAGGTTAATTTTTGTAGCTCCAAAAACATGTTTAAAAGGGCAAAGTTTAAGGAATCTGACAACAGAAATTTGGAGGCCTTCAAAATTGATCATAGAAAGTATACAAATACCTTCAAACGAATTCCATATACATATAAGACTGAATTAGACAAAGAGACAAACACTCTATAAGTACTATTCTGTTTTACAGCAACTTTTGTATAACAAAGAATAATTACCTAACCCACCCAAAAGTGTGAGGACTGCAAACCCATTGACCATACTGTTAATGCTAGCTCCTCAAAGTGTCTATTAATACCTTCATATGTCGCATCAAAGCAAACTAAAACCCTGCCGTCGTAGAATTAAGGAAAGGTTCTCTGAAGAGTCAAAATTCAGCTGAGAATGAGGTCTGAGAGAAAAGACTGCGAAGCACTAATAAAAGAAACTCTCAGAGCTGCTGCTGCTGCTGCTGAGTCGCATCAGCCGTGTCCAACTCTGTGCGACCCCAGAGACGGCCGCCCATCAGGCTCCCCCGTCCCTTGGATTCCCCAGGCAAGAACACTGGAGTGGGTTGCCATTTCCTTCTAGCAATCACCAACTGTAGATCAGAGGACACACTGAACTGTAATACCAAGCAACACGTTTAAGTGTAGTTACTGAGGTTACTGCTAAAACAGAATCCAAAGACAAAACAGAACTTCCAACAAAGACCTCCTTACAGCACAGGAAACTCTGCTCAACATTATGTAACAACTTACAGGGGAAAAAATTTGCAAAAGAATAGATACACGTATATTTAAAACTGAACCACTTTGATGTACACATGAAACTAATGCAATATTGTTAGTCAAGTATATTACTTCAATATATAATAAAATGTTGAAAAATGCCATTTTGTTAAAAAAAAAAACACAACAAACCCACACCTTAAGTAGGTAACCCACAGATGGGAGGATAATTGCAATTCAGAGTTTTTCCCCAAGGAGTGAGGGAGTGCAAATCGCACCCTGGACTCCCTAGCCCAGGGATCTGGCACCAGGAAGAAGAACCCCAGCACTGCTTGACTTCTGAGAGCCACAGCGATGTAGGAAACGGAGATGCCTCTCTTAATGAGCACACACAAAATCTCATGCACTCCAAGACGAAGGCAGTTTTTCAAAGAAGAAATGCAGACAGATGACCACCAGGCCTATGAAAAGAAGGTCGACATTGCTAATTATTAGGGAAATGCTAATCAAAACCACAATGACATGCCACCTCACAACTGTCAGAATGGCTATCATCAAAAAGAACACAAATAAAAACTGGTGAGGATGCGGAGAGAAGGGAACCCTTCTACGTATTGATGGGAATGTAAATTGGTGCAGCCATTGTGAAAAATTGTATGGAGGCTAGTCAAAATGCATATATCAGTAGAACTACCATATAACCCAGCAATGACCATTCCTGGGTGTATATACAAAAAACAAAAATAATAATAAAAAAAGAGAACAAAAACAGTGACTCAAAAAATATACCCTGATGTTTAAAAGCAGCATTATTTACAATTGCCAAAATATGGAAGCAACCTGAGCATTAATCAGTAGATGAAAGGATAAAGGAGAGGTGGCATATATAAAATGGAATACTATTCAGCCATAGAAAGAATGAAATTTTGTCATTTGCAACAACACCAATGGACTTGGAAGGCCTTGTGCTAATTGAAATAAGCCAGACAAAGATAAATATTGTATGATATCATGTGCATGTGGAATCTAAAATATATTACAAACTGGTGAACATAACATCAGCCAAGAAAAAAAGGAAACTCATAGATAAGGAAAACAAACTAGCAGTTACCACCTGGTGGGGCATTCCAGGAATGGGAGAATGGCAGGTAAAAACAATTGGCTGTAACTTAGGCTCAGGGACATAAGTACAATGTGGGGAATACAGCTAACATTTTGTAATAACCAATAGCCATAAATGGAAAATAACCTTTAAAAAGCAAACAAAACAAAATCTGTTTTTGTTCTTCATATATTACATTTTTCCTGATAAGTGGAATTTAAAAAATCAAACAATAATAAAACTGCATTGCAGAGTGATTTCAGTCTTTACTGTTATACTGCTCTAGAGTATAGGGCATACTAGCAATCTGAAAAGAGATAACCTCCTAGAAGATCTGGGGAAGAACTACAGCCCCACCATTGCTCCTGCCCCACCCTCTTCCTACTCACCAGGGGGAGGATGGGGTTAGGAAAGTAAAGGAGGGATTAGCATTCAGGTTGTCGTCATCAAACTAGTTGAAAGGGACTTTTTTTGTTGTTGTTGTTAATAATCCAAAATAGAAAAGAATTCAGATTCTCATTTGGAGTAATGAGGGTAAGAAATTCAAGTCCAGACAGGGTAGTCTTGGTGGAAATCAATTTTATATAGAGAACATCTGGGAACTTTTGGAAATATAGCCAGAGAGTTGTCAAACTTTCCTAGGACATCAAAGATCAAAGTTAGCTAAATTGGGGAAAATAAAGCCTGTGTGGACCTTCATGTGAGAATGCATATAAAATGGAGCTATGGGTCTTTTATTCTGCAATATTCTCAAATATTCTTCAACTTTTAGTCTCCAATATACTCTCCATACAGTTACGAAAAACTACAGAAAGAGCAGTTTTTCAGGTATTCCTGCCCTTCATTTGCAGAAAATGGTAGTTGAGGCAGGAACCTGAAGAGGGAAAACTAGACCTTCTGATCACAGACAGACGTGAGTGCCGGCAACAGGTATATTGCTGAAGGTTTCAAAATGCAGGGGTATTAGGACAGATTCCCCTTGCTTTTTTAAACCCCTCTGTCACCATATACCCAGCAGAGAGTTATAGCAGAGAGAGAATTCAAACTACTCCAGTTGTAAACAAAATAGCAACATCTCTGCTATGTAGTCAATAAATGGTACAATATTGTAGACGATACTACAGTAAATACACTAATTTTATTGGAGGCATCAAATAAGAATTTGTGTAGTTGGAAGCAATCAAGATCATTGATAAAATATGTACTTTTTTACAGAGTGTGATTTAGAGTATGGCTGTTACTTTAATCAAAGGACTTCAGATAGTAAGCTACCAACAGAATGACGGTTTGTCTGTGGCAAGAACTCAGACAATCGATGTCTGTGAGATGCAAAGATCTCAACTCGTGTGCTCTTATAATTTAAGGCATTCAGAATTACCATTACTCAATAAATAAAAACTACTTCTAGGATAGCATTAAAGAATATGCAAATGGCTACAATTCAAAGAAGAGTAAACAGAAAATTTAGGAAACTGATATTTGAAAAAATGTAGTAAAGATTCTCTGATCCACTGGACTTTAATCACCCTAGATCTTTGGGGAAAATTCACATGTATCTATAATTCTTTAATTAAACTTTGTTTCCAGTGTGATGACAAAGAAATTCTAAAATAATGAACTAAGATGCTAGTTTATGTATGGAATGTATAATTTTGGAAAACAGCAAATTTTTCCAAATGCATGGAAGATCTTGCCAATCTGACGTGATTCCAATCTTGATAATCTTGTCCTACCCATTTTAAAACTCCTCATTGGAGACTTTTTTAGAACTCGCTAAAATTTTGGCTTGTTTTACATGGTGAAACATTTTTAGCTTTCAGATATGAATTCTTTAAATAGAAGTATCTTATTTAGAACAAGGTTTAGTGAATAGATGTACTGACTTATGTAATACTTTGCGAGGTAAAAAGGCAAGAGGACAGAGTTCTGAGAGCAGTCCCCTCATTATTGTAAGGACCGGGGGCAGGGCCTGGGACAAGACCCAAAACTACGGAAAGTCCCCAAACCAAACTCCGGAAAAACCCTGCCGGAAATTTCACCTCCAGGTGGGGCCAGTTCCTGGAACAACTGCATCAACNACTAGCTTTGTTCATAGTGATGTTTTCTAAGGCCCACTTGACTTCACATTCCAGAATGTCAGGCTCTAGATGAGTGATCATACCATCATGATTATCCAGGTCGTGAAGATCTTTTTCTGTACAGTTCTTCTGTGTATTCTTGCCACCTCTTCTTAATGTCTTCTGCTTCTGTTAGGTCCATACCATTTCTGTCCTTTATCGAGCTCATCTTTGCGTGAAATGTTCCCTTGGTATCTCTAATTTTCTTGAAGTGATCTCTAGTCTTTCCCGTTCTGTTGTTTTCCGCTATTTTCTCTGCATTGATTGCTGAAGAAGGCCTTCTTATCTCTTCTTGCTATACTTTGGAACTCTGCATTCAGATGTTTATATCTTTCCTTTCCTCCTTTGCTTTTCACTTCTTTTCTTTTCACAGCTATTTGTAAGGCCTCCCCAGACAGCCATTTTGCTTTTTTGCATTTCTTTTCCATGGGGATGGTCTTGATCCCTGTCTCCTGTACAATGTCATGAACCTCATTCCATAGTTCATCAGGCACTCTATCTATCAGATCTAGGCCCTTAAAGCTATTACTCACTTCCACTGTATAATCATAAGGGATTTGATTTAGGTCGTACATGAATGGTCATACGTGAATAGTGGTTTTCCCTACTTTCTTCAATTTAAGTCTGAATTTGGTAATAAGGAGTTCATGATCTGAGCCACAGTCAGCTCCTGGTCTTGTTTTTCCTGACTGTATAGAGCTTCTCCATCTTTGGCTGCAAAGAATACAATCCATCCGATTTTGGTGTTGACCATCTGGCTATGTCCATGTGTAGAGTCTTCTCTTGTGTTGTTGGAAGAGGGTGTTTGCTATGACCAGTGCATTTTCTTGGCAAAACTCTATTAGTCTTTGCCCTGCCTCATTCCCCATTCCAAGGCCAAATTTTCCTGTTACTCCAGGTGTTTCTTGACTTCCTACTTTAGCATTCCAGTTCCGTATAATGAAAAGGACATCTTTTTTGGGTGTTACTTCTAAAAGGTCTTATAGGTCTTCATAGAACCATTCAACTTCAGCTTCTTCAGCGTTCCTGGTTGGGGCATGGACTTGGAATACCGTGATATTGAATAGTTTGCCTTGGAGATGAACAGAGATCATCCTGTCGTTTTTGAGATTGCATCCAAGTACTGCATTTTGGACTCTTTTGTTGGCCATGATGGCTACTCCATTTCTTCTGAGGGATTCCTGCCCACAGAAGCAGCTGTGGCCAGCGCACTAAGCGCAGACGGCTGTGGCTGGCACACTGAGCACGGCTGAGAGGCACTACCCCGCGTCCGAGGCCAGGGATGGTGGCCAAGAGGAGCTACCCCACGTCCGAGGCCAGAGGCAATGGCCAAGAGGAGCTACCCCACGTCCGAGGCCAGGGACAGCGGCCAGGAGGAGTTTTCCCGCATCCAAGTTCAGGGGTGACAGCCGGAAGGAGCTACCCCACCCTCAAGGCCAGGGACAGTGTCTGCAAGGAGCTACCCTGTGTCCGAGGCCAGGGGCAGCAGCCGGGAGGAGCTACCCCACATCCAAGGTCAGAGGCAGTGGCCGAGAGGGAGCCCCGCATGTCCAAGGCCAGGGGCAGTGGCCAGGAGGAGCAACCCCATGCCCGAGGCCAGGATCGGTGGCTGGGAGGATCAACCCCACGTACATGGAGCAGTGGCTGCACAGGCACAGGAGGGCCTAGAGGAGCCATCCCACGTTGAATGGGATCATACTTATCAATAATTACCTTAAATGTAAATGGCTTAAATGCCCCAATCAAAAGACAAAGACTGGTTGAATTGATACAGAAAGAAGACCTCTATATGTGCTGTCTACAAGAGACCCACCTCAAAACAAGGGACACATACGGACTGAAAGTGAAGAGCTGGAAAAAGCTATTCATGCAAATGGAGACCAAAAGAAAGCAAGAGTAGATATACTCATATCAGATAAAATAGACTTTGAAATAAAGGCCATGAAAGGAGACAAAGGACACTACATAATGATCAAAGGATCAATCCAAGAAGAAGATATAACAATTATAAATATATATGCACCCAACATAGGAGCACTGCAAGATGTAAGGCACATGCTAACAAGTATGAAAGGGGAAATTAACAATAACACAATAATAGTGGGAGACTTTAATACCCCACTCACACCTATGGATAGATCTACTAAACAGAAAATTAGGAAGGATACACAAACACAAAACTAGCAAGATCCATTAAGTGATCCAATGGACCAGTTAGACCTAATTGATATCTATAGGATACTTCACCCCAAAACAACGAATTTCACCTCTTTCTCAAGTGCATTTATCTTCTCCAGGATAGATCATATCCTGGGCCATAAATCTAGCCTTGGTAAATTCAAAAAAATTGAAATCATCTCAAGCATCTTTTCTGATCACAATGCAGTAAGATTAGATGTCAACTACAGGAAAAAAAATTATTTAAAATACACACATATGAAGGCTAATCAACATGCTTCTGAATAATCAACAAATCACAAAAGAAACCAAAATGTGCATAGAAATGAACAAAAATGAAAACACAGCAACCCAAAACCTATGGGATTCAGTAAAAGCAATGCTAAGGGGAAAGTTCATAGCAATACAAGCTTACCTCAAGAAACAAGAGAAAAATCAAGTAAATAACCTAACTCAACACCTAAAGCAACTAGAAAGATAAGAAATGCAGAACCCCAGAGTTAGTACAAGGAAAGAAATCATAAAAACTAGGACAGAAATAAATGAAAAAGAAACAAAGGAGACCATAGCAAAAATCAACAATCCTAAAAGCTGGTTCTTTGAGAAGATAAATAAAATAGACAAACTGTTAGCTAGATTCATCAAGAAAAAAAGGGAGAAGATTCAAATCAACAAAATTAGAAATGAGAATGGAGAAATCACAACAGACAACACAGAAATACAAAGGATCATAAGAGACTACTATAGCAACTATATACCAATAAAATGGACAATGTGGAAGAAATGGACAAATTCTTAGAAAAGTATAACTTTCCAAAATTGAACCAGGAATAAATAGAAAATCTTAACAGATCCATCACAAGCGTGGAAATTGAAACTGTAATGAGAAACTTTCCAACAAGCAAAACCCCAGGACCAGACGGCTTCACAGCTGAATTCTACCGAAAATTTAGAAAAGAGCTAAAACCTATCCTACTCAAACTGTTCCAGAAAATTGCAGAGGAATGTAATCTTTCAAACTCATTCTATGAAGCCAGCATCGTCCTAATACCAAAACCAGAAAAAGTTGCCACAAAGAAGAAAACTACAGGCCAACATCACTGATGAACATAGATGCAAAAATCCTTAACAAAATTCTAGCAAACAGAATCCAACAACATATTTAAAAGACCACATAGCATGACCAAGTGGGCTTTATTCCAGGGATGCAAGGATTCTTCAATATTCACAAATCAATCAATGTTATAGATCACATTAACAAATTAAAAGATAAAACCATGTGATTATCTCAATAGATGCAAAGAAAGTCTTGACAAAACACAACATCCATTTATGAGAAGAACCCTCCAGAAAACAGGCACAACATAATAAAATCCATATATGATAAACCCACAGAAAAGATTATCCTCAATGGTGAAAAATTGAAAGCATTTCCCCTAAAGTCAGGAACAAGACAAGGGTGCCCACACCACTACTATTCACCACAGTTTTAGAAGTTTTAGCCACATAAATAAGAGAAGAAAAATAAATAAATGGAATTCAGATTGGAAAAGAAAAAGTAAAACTCTCACTGTTTGCAGATGACATGATCCTCTACATAGAAAACCCTAAAGACTCCACCAGAAAATTATTGCCACTACTGCTGCTGCTGCTAAGTCACTTCAGTCATGTCTGACTCTGTGAGACCCCAAAGACAGCAACCCACCAGGCTCCCCCGTCCCTGGGATTCTCTAGGCAACAACACTGGAGTCAGTTGCCATTTCCTTCTCCAATGCATGAANCACTACTGCTGCTGCTGCTAAGTCACTTCAGTCATGTCTGACTCTGTGAGACCCCAAAGACAGCAACCCACCAGGCTCCCCCGTCCCTGGGATTCTCTAGGCAACAACACTGGAGTCAGTTGCCATTTCCTTCTCCAATGCATGAAAGTGAAAAATGAAAGTGAAGTTGCTGAGTCATGTCCGATGATTAGCGACACCATGGACTGCAGCCTACCAGGCTCCTCCATACATAGGATTTTCCAGGCAAGAGTACTGGAGTGGGGTGCCATTGCCTTCTCCTTAGTGTGTGAGTTCAGTCTAATTACTAGACATTTAATCTTATAAACTGAGGCTCAGAAGGTTTGTACTGGAGTGGGGTGCCATTGTCTTTTCCTAGAAAATTACTAGAGCTAATCAATGAAAATAGTAAAGTTGCAGGATATAAAATTAACACACAGAAACCCCTCACATTCCTATACACTAACAATGAGAAAACAGAAAGAAATTAAGGAAATAATTCCATTCACCATTGCAACAAAAAGAATAAAATACTTATGAATAAATCTACCTAAAGAAACAAAGGACCTATATAGAGAAAACTATAAAACACTGATGAAAAAAATAAAAGATGGCACAAATAGGTGGGGAAATATACCATGTTCATGGATTGGAAGAATCAATACAGTGAAAATGAGTATACTACCCAAAGCAANATGGAAATCAATATGGAGTCCACAAACAAGGCATGAGTGTCCAAAGATAAAGTTAAAAATATCACATTAGGTGGCTGGAGGCATAGGTTTATTTGAAGAAATACATCTTTATTACCTTAGAAATTCACTTTAAACAAGAGATTCGTTTTTTCTTTCCCCACTGAAGGACATGCTGATTATTGTCCTGCGGTTTTTCAATTAATAAGTTCACAGTTATCAGTTTTTAAGTACACTGAATCATGTAAATTTCTGTATCTCAGCAGCTAATTTATTTGTTTATTGTGGTATAACTGGCACCGCATGAATCTGGTTTTGAAATCAATTCCAAGTAAAGTGGATGATTTTTGCAGTACAGATGATATGAAATGAAGAGCCTCAAACCTCACAGCCCAAGTCACTGCGTCCTGGAGTGGGATTCAAGCTGCCATCGTGAGCTGAACAGGGAAAGAATCCTGTGTTCATAACCCCACTGATAGAGCGGGAGGGTTGAGACCTGTTTCTATGTGACTACCTGTGATTCACTTCTATCTTTTATTTATGATTATACAGTTTTTGTTTTGAGAGCTCTTAATGTATTCACAGACACACAAACACAAGCATCATTAAGTTACAAGCTGGATTTATTTACCATTTACAGTGAGCTCAGATAGTGTGGCTCTACTGAGCAGCATTTGAAATTTAAGATTATATTAATACACCAGCATTTCCAGGTCTCCTGTACCCTGTCCCAGGCCCAGGCATGTACAGGGGGATCCTCTTCTGACTTTAGGAAGCTGATTTTTCATAGCATGCTTTAAGGTTAATGAAGGATCCTTTTTAAAGACCAGATGCTGTGAAAGTTTCTCAGAGAAAAAATAGGAAATGACTTAGCAGGGAAGTGACGGAAATAAAGAGAGGGCAGGGTTAGAAAGAGGGAAAGTAAATGGAGATAAAAGACTGATACTGGGAAAGATTGAAGGCAAAAGGAGAAAAGGGCAGCAGAGGATGAGATGGTTAGATAGCATCACCAATTCAATAGATGTGAATTTGAGCAAACTCCAGGAGATAGTGGAGACAGAGGAACTTGGCATCTGCAGTTCATGGGGTTGCAAAGAATCAGACAGGACTGAACAACAGCAACGAAATGGAGAGAAGACACAAAAAGGAATTTTAGAAAGTTCTGACACTCTTCTTTAAAAAAAAAAGCTTATAATGATGATCTGTTTCTTTGCAAGGAGTCCACGCATGAGCACTTCAATCAGTAGAATGCACAGACCTTGAAGAAAAAGTGACACAAAAGCACTGAAAGATAGAATTGAGTAAAACGTCCTCAGTTAATTTGAAAAATTCCAATACACCCTTGAAACTGCTGGCAACGGAAAGAAACCTCACAGCCATGCAAACTGGAATTTTCTTTTCCTGTGAGTTCATGAAGCTGGTGGAATCGCATCTCTGAATGTATATGCTGGTGTTTATACTGGCCTTGAATGTGTTGATCTTGGAGACTATTCTTACATAACTTATTCATGTTAACATTTTCTCCCAATGCAATAGGAGCTACCATAAGAGTTTGAGTCCTAAAGAAGCTTGATTCCTTTGTATTTAGTGCTGCATGAACATAATGAGGAAAGCCCGTTTCTGTCCTTCCCCAGAGCTGTCATTTAAAGCAGCCCCCCCTTACACATGTTTGCCCCATCTGTCTCCCTTCAAGTCTGCCTTTGTTTTGCAGCAGAAAAAAAAAAGAGGGGGGGGCAAAATGGAGATGAAAAACACAGAAACCACCATAGATTGAAAAATATTTGAATCATGCCCTTAAAAGTGGTTTAATTTGGGATTCTTGGAAAAATAAAATTCAGATGCAATTAAGCTAAGCACGAGTGGATCTGGTTTCAAGACAGGGTCTAGTTTTTTCCAGAAAGCTGGACACACTCTGACTTGCTCCCATCCCTTGGGTATGTGATGCAGTAGAGTGAATGCCTCCTAGTAAATCAGGCCTGGGGAGTTGGCCATTCTTCCTGCAGGCCATAGGGCACCAGGACACAAGGTTAGCCATCACTGTTTGCGTATTAGGGCACTCCATTCTGATTTTGACGCAGAGATGATAAAATCTGCAGTGGAACTAAGTATTTCTTCAATTAAAGGATACCTGAACCAACACGAAGCCAGTCACAGCTCTCTTCAGTTGTCTTCATCCCACGTCCCTGCTATCTTTGTAGAAAAAAGACTAAACAGGATGATTTGGCTCAGTGGACCTATGCTGGCAAGGAATTTGGAGATAAAAGAAATGCCTATCAGATTCGTTTGGACTCTGGTGTTCTAGAAGCGGAAATTCACCAGGGCTGTGGGTATTGGCTGTTCACAATCCACTCGGCCCAGGTGTACTGCTAACGTGAATCGTGACACAGCAGCCTCCTTGTGCTGACCAGCGAGGGGGGACCCCTCAACTCATGCTGCTGCTGATTTGCTCTGTGCGTTCCATCTGGAGAATTCCTGCAACGGTGTCCACTGCGGAGGTGGGGGCTTCTTATGCCACCTGGCTACTAGATCCTCCACACAGGTTACCGACTCACATTACATCAGCCAAGACCCAGCCGCCTATGGGCAAGATGTTGGTGGATCAAAGTCCATCTGGATGATGTCAAATTCAAATCTAGCATGGCCCACTCTATGTCTGTTAAGAGACTCCCCAATCATCTGTTCTAAGCAAACATTTGTGATGTGAAATTTCAAATTCTTTTGTCTTATATGACTTAATAGATGACTTAACCATCTCGAGGAGATTCTTTTTTTTAAATGTTTATTTATTTATTTTACTTGGCTGGGTCGGGTCCTACTTGTGGCACATGGGCTCTAGAGCACACAGCTTCAGTAGTAGCAGCATGTGGACTTAGCTGCTCCACAGCCTGGGGCAGGAAGATTCTTAACCACTGAACCATCAGGGTAGTCCCTAGAGGAGATTCTGAATCAAGATTTTGTGTATTTTCATGGGTATACTTTTTTAAAAAATAATAATTTTCTTCAAAAATTTTTACTAAATATATATGTTTTTAATTATATTTATTTATTTATGGCTGTCCCGGATCCTCACTGTTGCTTGGGCTTTTCCCCAGTTGTGGCGAGCGGCGGCTACTCTCCAGTTGTGGTTCATGGGCTTCTCATTGCAGCGGTTTCTCTTGTTGTGGAACGTAGGCTCTGGGAATGCAGGCCTCAGTAGTTGTGGCCCACGGGCTTAGTTGCTCTGTGGCATATGGGATCTTCCCAGACTAGGGATGATAGTCATGTCCTCTGCACTGGCAGGCTGATTCTTATGCAGTATGTCACTAGGGAAGTCCCGGGGCATACTTTTCTTTTTTTTTTTTAAGGAAAAAGTTTTTTTTTTTTTAATTTTTTATTTTTTTTAACATCAAAAATCATTTATATGGAAATTAGAACCATTTAAAGTGTTTGTACAAATTTGCAAATAACAAAATACACGAGCTCCCAATCCTGAATCCCCTTCCCACCTCCCATCCCACAACGTCTCTCTGGATCATCCCCGTGCACCAGCCCCAAGTATCCTGCATCGAACATAGCCTGGCGCCTCGTTTTTTACATGATAGTATACATGCTTGAATGCCATTCTCCCAAATCCTCCCACCCTCTCCCTCTCCCTCAGAGGCCGGGGCATACTTTTCAATGCCATCATTTGCTGTTTGGTGAGTGACTAGATTGCTAGTGACTTTGTTAAGGTAGAAATGGATGGCATTGAATAAGTACTTCCCAATAACTCAATTTGCCCACATCAAATTGCCAACATCTGTTGTATCATAGAAAAAGCTACAGAATTTCAGGCAAACATTCACTTCTACATCATGACTATGCTAAAGCCTTTGACTGTGTAGATCACAACAAACTGCGGAAAATTCTTCAAGAGATGGGAATACCAGACAATCTTATCTGTCTCCTGAGAAATCTGTATGCAGATCAAGAAGCAACAGTTAGAACTGGACATGGAACAACAGACTGGTTCCAAATTGGGAAAGGAGTACATCAAGGCTGTGTATTGTCACCCTGCTTATTTAACTTATATGCAGGGTACATCACACAAAATGCCAGGCTGCATGAAACACAAGCTGGAATCAAGATTGTCAGGAGAGATATCAATAACCTCAGATACGTAGATGACACCACCCTTATGGCAGAAAGCAAAGAGTGATTAAAGAGCCTCTTGATGAAAGTGAAAGAGGAAAGTGAAAAAGCTGATTTAAATCTCAACATTCAAAAAATGAAGATCATGGAATCTGGTGCCATCACTTCATGGCAAATAGATGGGGAAGCAAAGGAAACAGTGACTAACTTTATTTTCTTGGGCTCCAAAATCACTGTGGACGGTTATTGCAGCCATGAAATTAAAAGACGCTTTCTCCTTAGAAGGAAAGAAATGACAAATCCAGACAGCATATTAAAAAGGAGAGACATTACTTTGCCTACAAAGGTCCTTATAGTTAAAGATATTGTTTTCTAGTAGTCATGTACAGATGGATGTGAGAGCTGGACAATAAAAAAGGCTGAGACCTGAAGAAATGATGTCTTTAAACTGTGGTGTTGGAGAATACTCTTGAGCGTTCTTTGGACTGTTCTTTTTACAAGAAGGAGATCAAACCAGTCAATCCTAAAATTAATCAAGCCTGAATATTCATTGGAAGGATTATTGCTGAAACCGAAGCTCCAATTCTTTGTCCACCTGATGTGAAGAGCCAACTCATTGGAAAAGATCGGATGCTGGTAAAGAGTGAAGGCAGGAGGAGAAGGGAACAACCGAGGATGAGATAGTTTAATGGCATCGCTGACTTAATGGACATGAGTTTCGGCAAACTCTGGGAGATGGTGAAGGACTGCGAAGCCTGGAGTGCTGCAGTCCTTGGGGTTGCAAAGAGTCGGACACGACTGAGCAACGGAACAACAAATAACTCAATATTGATGTGCAGGTAGGGTAGAAAAGGGTGCTCATATGAGTATACAAGAAAGTGAAGTCTCTCAGTTGTGACTGACTCTTTGTGACCCCATGGACTGTAGCCTACCAGGCTCCTCTACCCATGGGATTTTTCCAGGCAAGAACACTGGAGTGGATTGCCATTTCCTTCTCCAGGAGATCTTCCTGACCCAGGGATTGAAC
>SJYV01015492.1:26676-69609 GCA_006410875.1 Neotragus pygmaeus | reverse complement strand
CTTCTTTGCAGACTCCCGCCCGCGGTTCCCAGGGAGTTCTGCCCGGGAGCGCTCGCCCAATAAAGGCTTCTTAATACCAACTGGCAGAGACATCTTTCTGTTCGCGGCGACCTTACAATTATGTTCATGAGTTGATTCTGAAAATAATTCTGCGAAAAGTATAGAAAACATTTTTGAAAAATAGTGACTTGAATGGAAAAGGTAAACGTCTTCCCACTTATTTATTATGTTTTTCTTTATATCATTCTAGTGTTTCTTTCTTCAGAGACTAGTGAATGAAAGTTCCCCACAAATAAGCATTCTGTTTTTTTTGCTTATCATTTTCCCCCTCTCCTTTTATAGTTAATAGTCATTAGACTTTTAAAGTTAGTTCCATTTTGGGGTTATATCTGATCACACTCTATGCCATTAATTCCTTTTTACATATTAATATTGCTTTTACTTTATTTTTATTTTTATTGGAGGATAGTAGATTAACAGTGTTGTGTTACTTTCAAGTATACAGCCAAGTGATTCAATTATACATATACATTTATTTCTTCCTTTTCAAATTATTTTCCCATTTAGGTTATTATAGAATATTGAGCAGAGTGCCCTGTGCTAGACAGTAGGTCCTTGTTGGTTATTTATTTTAAATACAGCAGCATGTGCATGTCAATCCCAAACTCTGAGTACCTCCTTCCCTATGATAGTTCCCCATTCACTCCAGGGACTCATCATATCTTTTTTGCTCATATCTGTCATTTCAGTAAATGTACCATTTAAAGGACATCACATAGTTTTATAATGTGTTTACTTAGTTCCTGTCTTAATGGATAGGATTATTCTAGGGGAATAAGTTATAATTTATTCAACTTTGTATTTCGAGATCTTACTTTCTGGTGGTATTATTTCAGAGGGCTTGGCTTTACTTGTGTGTTTACCATATAACACAACAAAGAGAAAAGAGGAAAGAAACAGCACGTTGTAAAAAGAAAAGCAAAGGTGATTTTCCTCACAGATATATAGAGTTAATAGATTAAAACCTCAAGATCTCCATAGCTTAAAATTCAGAAGTGATAATGGAGAAAATATGAATATTAATCTACAAAATGATTAAAAATATCCTATTGATAAATGAAGAAATCAGGAAATCTAAAGAAAGAAAGAAAGAAAAAAACTCTGGAGACCAACGTTAGGGATTTAAATAAAACAAACAAACAAACAAAACTTGAAAGTCACTCTGGCTTCTATAAACAGGAACAGGAATAGCACAGTTTGCAAGGAGAGAACGAATTATGTAGAAATATGTTCTGCAAGGAGACATATCAGTGAGTCGAAACTGGGAAGTTTATTTCAAAGAAGTGAGTCATATAGCAGGCATGCTTTAGATAATAGGCTCAATTGTTGTCTTGCCAAATAGGCTGAAAGCATTGCCATTATTTGCAAAAGTTAAAGTGTTTTTTCTAAACTTCATATCAATTGTGTGCCTGACAATGACTTGAGTGACTTGGAGTCTCTTGACTGGGAAAAGGAAGGAGAGAAGAGAGGGAGAGGAATTTATGTTTTCTCAGGGGATTTTTTAGGTGATAAAAACACAAAATATGCAGTATTATTGAAACATGCCTATTCGAAAGGATTTCTGAATCCGTGCTGGCAAGAGCAAGGATGGCAGTGGAGGTGGTGGGATCTGGGTGGGTTCTGCTCAGAGCTCTGCTTCCTCCCTTCAACGGTATCCTGGGAGGAAGACAGACCCATCACACTCAGGACACACAATAGCTCGCTGACAATGCTCAGACCAGGAGAATCTCGATAGTATATACAGGACATACTGACGTTCAATAAATGAGTGGGATTTAACAGGATCTTTATGTTTCGTAAAAATGTAAACAGTGCTGTTAATGACATGAAGAAAAACTTCTTGCGAAGAGAATAAAACTAACAAAAAACAGGACATAATAAAAACAAATGAAAGGATATATAAGCTAAAGAATATGTAAAATATAAATATGTGAATATGCAGAGGGCTCCAGGAAAATGACAACCTTGATGCAGTCCTGCTCATTTTTACTTCCAAGTCCTGAGACATAGTTCCTTAACCAGTCAGCATCCGGGTCCAACAGGCAAGGGAGAACTCAGACTCTGCTGGAAAGCTGGTGCGGTATCACCTTCCTCTGTTAGACGTGAGCACGTGATCCCAGTGCTGACAGCCCTGTGTTGAGAACCAGAACAAAGTGGATCCGAGGTCACATCTGGCCCACTGGGATTTGTAGACTCCCTCGGAGAAGAGTGAAATAATTGTGCACGAAGGTTTCTGAACACTTTCAGTTGGTGTGGAATCAAAGAGTCTGTCTGAATCCTTTCCACATCTGCAGCTAGAGAAATGTGAAGAGCAGAAGACGTTTGATCTGACAGGAAACTTCCATCCCATGGAATACAAGCATAGACACCTCTTTTGAGATGTCTGCATTACCAACACTCTTAATCCCACAGAGGATGATGACATCTTGTGGGAAAACTTAAACAATTCATGACTCTGAGTTGAAGGCATTAATTGCAGGTGACTTAGAAAATGAAGAATTTTCAGTAACACCTTAACTCATGCTTATGACTTTTTTGATATATTGAGTGATATATTAGAAATATTCTTAATTAAATAGCTTTATAAATGTTATTTTGGCTTTTACAAAATTAAAACAAATCTAGGGAATTGGAGCACTCTGCTGTAACTTAATGAGAAGGATTTCATTCCTTTTTAGAGAAAAAAATAATGTAGTTAAAACAATGTTGTGTCTTAAAATTGATAATACCATGAAATGCTATATACCTTTAGATAATGAGATGGCATGAGAATGTATTGCATAAGTGCTTCCTAACAATTCTTGAAATAGAAGAGTACTGATATAAGGAAATGTTTAAAAATATTTTTGAAATAAACACTTATTTAATTAGAGAAAACAAGAAATTGAACATATGGAGGGAGAGAAAAGGAATAGAACTTGCGGAGTTTCATTTCTAGTAGGGGAAAAGAATACCACTGGGACATTAAGTGTTCAAATATCTCATATTTAAAAGTGCTAAAAAAAAAAATCAGATATAGATGAGAGCAACTTGATTGAGAAAAAACATTATCTATCATATAATTTTGAAAAGGTTTTCTCATGAGTCCTGAAGAAAGGGAGACAATAATTAGTGAAATGATAAATAAAATATTATTCAAGGTAAGCTTAAAATTAAGATATTAAAATGATATTTTTTTCAAGCTAGGGAAAAAAGCAGAAATTATAAAATAACAAATTTAAACACATAATAAGTAGTAGGAAACATCAAAGGAATAAAGTCAATTATATTATTTGCTATATTAAGTATAGTATTCAGTTCAGTTCAGGGGCTCAGTCATGTCCGACTCTCTGTGACACCATGGACTGCAGCATGCCAAGCCTCCCTGTCCATCACCAACTCCCGGAGCTTGCTCAAACTCATGTCCATTGAGTCTCTGATGACATCCAACCATCTCAACCTCTGTCATCCCCTTCTCCAGTGCTCAATTTTTCCCAGTATCAGGGTCTTTTCCAGTGAGTCAGTTCTTTGCATCAGATGGCCAAAGTGTTGGTGTTTCGGCTTCAGCATCAGTCCTTCCAGTGAACGCCCAGGACTGATCTCCTTTGGGATGGACTGGGTGGATCTCCTTGCAGTCCAAGGGACTCTCAAGAGTCTTCTCCAACACCACAGTTCAAAAGCATCAATTCTTCTGTGCTCAGTTTTCTTTATAGTCCCACTCTCACATCCATACATGACCCCTGGAGAAACCATAGCTTTGCCATCTCCTGTTTGACCACTTCCAATTTGCCTTTATTTATGGACCTAACATTCCAGGTTCCTATGGAGTATTGTTCTGGATTTCACTTCCATCACCACTCACATCCACAGCTGGGTGTTGCTCTTGCTTCGGCTCTGTCTCTTCATTCTTTCTGGAGTTATTTCTCCACTGATCTCCAGTAGCACACTGGGCACACACTGACCCAGGGAGTTCACCTTTCAGATTCCCATCTTCCTGCCTTTCATACTGTTAATGAGGTTTTCAAGGCAAGAGTACAGAAGTGGTTTGCCATTCCCTAGTAAGCATTCTTTAAAGATGAGAGCAGTCAGATTACATTAAAAACATGCATTCCCACAAGTGTGAAGAAGCTCCAATACCTCAGCTCCCGTTTGCCTAGCAGTACCAATTTCATTGACTTTATATTTGAGCTTTCAGAAACCATTTCTGCATATAGGAGTATACGCAGAGATATATTTGAAGATGAGTCATTTTTGTACCAATAGGATATCATTCTAAACTCTTACTTGAAATCTGTTTCTCTCACTAAAAATATATTGATTTAACCCATACTACATACAGATTTATGTATGTAATACATACAGATTTACCCAATTAAAAAATTACGTGGGTTACAGGTCAATTATTTAATCAATNGAATAAAGTCAATTATATTATTTGCTATATTAAGTATAGTATTCAGTTCAGTTCAGGGGCTCAGTCATGTCCGACTCTCTGTGACACCATGGACTGCAGCATGCCAAGCCTCCCTGTCCATCACCAACTCCCGGAGCTTGCTCAAACTCATGTCCATTGAGTCTCTGATGACATCCAACCATCTCAACCTCTGTCATCCCCTTCTCCAGTGCTCAATTTTTCCCAGTATCAGGGTCTTTTCCAGTGAGTCAGTTCTTTGCATCAGATGGCCAAAGTGTTGGTGTTTCGGCTTCAGCATCAGTCCTTCCAGTGAACGCCCAGGACTGATCTCCTTTGGGATGGACTGGGTGGATCTCCTTGCAGTCCAAGGGACTCTCAAGAGTCTTCTCCAACACCACAGTTCAAAAGCATCAATTCTTCTGTGCTCAGTTTTCTTTATAGTCCCACTCTCACATCCATACATGACCCCTGGAGAAACCATAGCTTTGCCATCTCCTGTTTGACCACTTCCAATTTGCCTTTATTTATGGACCTAACATTCCAGGTTCCTATGGAGTATTGTTCTGGATTTCACTTCCATCACCACTCACATCCACAGCTGGGTGTTGCTCTTGCTTCGGCTCTGTCTCTTCATTCTTTCTGGAGTTATTTCTCCACTGATCTCCAGTAGCACACTGGGCACACACTGACCCAGGGAGTTCACCTTTCAGATTCCCATCTTCCTGCCTTTCATACTGTTAATGAGGTTTTCAAGGCAAGAGTACAGAAGTGGTTTGCCATTCCCTAGTAAGCATTCTTTAAAGATGAGAGCAGTCAGATTACATTAAAAACATGCATTCCCACAAGTGTGAAGAAGCTCCAATACCTCAGCTCCCGTTTGCCTAGCAGTACCAATTTCATTGACTTTATATTTGAGCTTTCAGAAACCATTTCTGCATATAGGAGTATACGCAGAGATATATTTGAAGATGAGTCATTTTTGTACCAATAGGATATCATTCTAAACTCTTACTTGAAATCTGTTTCTCTCACTAAAAATATATTGATTTAACCCATACTACATACAGATTTATGTATGTAATACATACAGATTTACCCAATTAAAAAATTACGTGGGTTACAGGTCAATTATTTAATCAATCCTCTTTTTTGAAAGTGAAAGTGAAGTCGCTCAGTCATGTCCGACTCTTTGTGACCGCTTGGACTGTGCCCTACTAGTCTCCTCCATCATGTTTTCTATGAAGATGTGCTTCAGATTTCCTACAAATAAGTGTAACTGATCGCAGATCCCCCTGATGCACTCTGAATCTTGTTGCTATATGTCCACCACGACCGTGCTTGCTATGGACTGCACCCAGCTAGTGATGGAGTGTGGCAGGCCCTCTCCTGAGGGGTACATGGAGCCACAGCTGTATGACTGTGGTTTGAGTTCTTCCTAACAATTGTGCTGTGTATTTCTCAGGTTGCACCAGTTTACAATGCTTCCCCATAACCTTCCTTTCTCTCTTCTCTCTCCTTCACTCTAGCTCGTACTTGCATCTGATAGCTCTCCCAGCCTTAGCTAGCTACTTCCAATATTTTCCCTTATAAGCATTTCTAATACATTTCTTGAACATTTATTCTCATCTCAGTGTGTCCCCCTCAGAGAGTCTGAATCAACAAAACACATTTAATTCTTCTCAACTTTTTAGTGATGCGTATATACATACATCATATATAATATGTGTGTGATATATATGTATACATACTTGTATGATATATATGTGTGTGTGTGTTTAATGTCTTTTAAAATATGCTATTTTGTCATCTTAATAAATTGTAATCTTAAGGTTTACCACTTGTTTTCATATATTATGCTCAGATTTTTTACACCTAGGTAGGGTTGGGGTACATAAGATAGAAAGATTTGATTGCCCTTTTCAGCACAGTTCATTAAAGCTATGTTTGTTTTTAAGAGTTGTTTGTTTTACATCTCCCAAAGCTATGCCACTTAACATGATTTATTGATACAGAGAGCAAGACTATTTGTTATTAATTATATCCTAAACAATAACACTTCACCAGGAGTTTATTTAGTGTTAGTACCAGTCTAATGGGAGAAAATACTAAATCAAACTAATTGTTCTGTCTTCATTTCAATCTTTTTCTCTCTCATTAATTGCAAGTCACAATACTTTGTGATATTTTGTCTTGAATCTCAAACATTTAACATTTGTCTTGTGTGAATTTATAAAATAATTAAAATGTTATTGGGCTAGTAAAATATTATTTAGGCAGTTTAATACAGAATTTCATTGTGTTATGGTTAAAAGAACAAAATGAAAGTATCATATAAAAAAGGGTTATTTCAGTAAATGAGCCCTATTCAATAATTTACAGCTCATACTAAAAGGTCTGTGGGATGTCATTACAAGTCAGACTAGTGATTGCCACAGGAATTAACAGAAAATCTTGAACACTAAGTCTAAATTGTCACATTTCAGAATCTGAAATTGCTATGGAAAGAATTAGCAGAATGAAAAATTGTTGCCAATTATACTTCATTTATTTGAACATTAGTCTTCATTTAACCCAAGAATCTCTCTGTTGATTATTAACTCTGACAAAGACAAGGTACCAGTGTTCTTTAAGCAATTATAATTCATTTAACTATTTAGTGAACAAAATATTTTAAAGACCACTATATCATGTAGCATTAAGTAAGCCAGTTTTTAACAAGTACATTTTTAGTCAAAATTAGCCAGATTTCCTATTAGTCAGATGATGAACCTGAATGAATAGTCTAGACTAAAGAAGAAAATTTGAATAAGCTGATGTCATGCTGCCCAGGTGCATGGGAAAATCAAATCTAACTTACAAATCAAAACATGAAAAATAAATACAATAGTAGCAAACTAAATAAAGAGGCATGATGATCTTATAGGATCAATGTGCAAATTTGTAGAAGCAAATACCCAATATTGATTAAAATAGTCTCACCTTCCTGCTATTCAACAATTACTTGTTTAGCTAATGATCTATATTTTAGAATGGTCTTGATTTCTTCAAGCTTATATTCTAGACACTTAACTTCAAATTAGCTGTTACATTTATAACACAATTGCTCCCATGGAATTAGTTTTTGTTCTTACATGGGTAGCAAGAATAAGTCTAGTACTTCTATAACAACCCCAATAATTCAAAATTCTTATGGCTCAGTAAAGTAGATTAAATTGGACCATATGAAAATTTAAAATTTCAATGCTTCAAAGATACAATCAACAGAGTGAAAAGACAATCTAGGGAAAGGGAGAAAATACTTCCAAATTGTGTATCTGAAGAAGACTATATAAAGAATCCCTACAATTCAGCAATACAACAAAACAAGCTAACTAAAAATGGGCAATACATTTGAATAGACACTCTTTTGAAGAAGATATAAAAGTAGCTGACAAGTACATGGAAAGATGTTCAGCATCATGAATCATTGACTGCACATCAAAACCACGGTGAGATGCCATCCTTCCCCCATTAGGGCAATGACTATGCAAAAACCAAAAACAAGCAGAAATTAACAGCAAAGTGCAGAAAACAGCAAGGGTCGGTATGGATCTGGAGAAATCAGAGGTCATATGCGCTGTTGGTAGGAATGTTGGAAGACACTGCCAATACAGACAACAACATGGCGGGTCCTCAAAATATTTAAAAGCCAATTATCAGACGATCCAGCAATTCCACTTTCAGAATTGAAAGCAGGATTTTAAAGAGATATTTACATACTCATGTTAATAGCAGTATTTTATTTTACAAATATCCAAAAGGTAGAAGCCCCCTAAATGTCCATCAGTAGATTAATGGATAAACTAAATGTGGTATATAAATATATCAGAAGGTTATTCGACCTCAAAAAGAAAACTATTTTGATGTAGCCTTTCTGATATGTTCTGCAGCATGGATGAAACTTGGAGGCACTGTGCTAAGTGAAAATAAGCCAGCCAGTTGAACACAGATACAGTAATATCCCACTTGATATCTAAGGATAGGTACTCTTTTTTTTTTTTTTTAACTTTACAATACTGTATTGGTTTTGCCATACATTGACATGAATCCACCAGGGGTGTACTTGAGTTCCCAACTCTGGACCCCTCTCCCACCTCCCTCCCCATATCATCTCTCTGGGTCATCCCAGTGCACCAGCCCCAAGCATCCTGTATCCTGTATCGAACCTACACTAGCGATTCATTTCTTACATGATAGTATACATGGTTCAATGCCATTCTCCCAAATCATCCCACCTTCATCCTCTCCCACAGAGTCCAAAAGTCTGTTCTTTACATCTGTGTCTCTTTTGTTGTCTCATATATAGAGTCATTGTTACCATCTTTCTAAATTCCATATAGATGCGTTAATATTCTGTATTGGTATTTTTCTTTCTGACTTACTTCACTTTGTATAATAGGTTCCAGTTTCATCCACCTCATTAGAACTGATTCAAATGCATTCTGTTTAATAGCTGAGTAATATTCCACACATGTACACCCATGACTAATTCATATCAATGTATGGCAAAAACCACTATTATATTGTAAAGTAATTAGCTTCTAATTAAAATAAATTAATTTAGAAAACTCAACATATAAGAAACAAAAAAAGACATTTTATTTTATAGTAAAACACTTTTATCTAGGATGGCACCTTCTAAAGGAGATTTAAGTCATAAGGGTCTCCTGAACACTCAGTGCCTTCTACTGTCTTCCCTCAGTGTCTGAGGCTTCAGTCTTCCTCATCTTGTCTCAAACAGCCTCCTCCCTCATGAGGTCTGATCCCATCAGTTCCTTCAGCTGCATAGAGTACAGGAACGATGCAGCCAAACGGAGGGGTGGTGAACCAAAGTGATATCAAAGGGAGCATGTCATGCAAAGATGGGCTCCATAAAGGACAGAAATGGTCTGAACCTAACAGAAGCAGAAGGCATTAAGAAGAGGTGGCAAGAATACACAGAAGAACTGTACAAAAAGGATCTTCATGACCTGGATAACCACGATGGTGTGATCACTAATCTAGAGCCAGACATCTTGGACTGTGAAGTCAAGTGGGCCTTAGAAAGCATCACTACGAACAAAGCTAGTGGAGGTGATGGAATTCCAGTGGAGCTCTTTCAAATCCTGAAAGATGATGCTGCCAAAGTGCTACACTCAATATGCCAGCAAATTTGGAAAACTCAGCAGTGGCCACAGGACTGGAAAAGGTCAGTTTTCATTCCAATCCCAAAGAAAGGCAATGCCGAAGAATGCTGAAACTACCACACTATTGCACTCATCTCATATGCTAGTAAAGTAATGCTCAAAATTCTCCAAGCCAGGCTTCAGNTTTTACCAGGTAGTTTGAACCTCACCAGATTTTACCAAGTAGGTGTACCTCTAACGCCTGCATTTACTGGCCGAGGAGACAGGCTCAGGGACTAGAGAGGCCTGCTTGGATAATAACTGGTGAATTCTGATTTTTTTTTTTTGGTCCAAATGTAATGGGCTTTCTATGTCACCAATCTCCCAAAATGGCGATTATTGAAATTCCATGAATGGGGTCCTAGGTATGCTTGAATTTCTGGAACTTTCATGCAAATTTTGTATGTGTTCATGTGTGGGTATTTTTATTTCTAGGCAACGAATTCAACATTTTTACAATCCTCTTGGGTGAAATGAAACCCCAGAGAGCTTAAAAACCACTGGGGTACTGCTCCCCGCCAAAGGCATATGGCACTTATGCAGTATTCTAAAGGTCCATAGATGGACATCTTTGCCCATCCAGCCACTTTTCCTAAGGGAGAAATGTGTAAGTTGAGTGAGATTTGGTCACCAAACTCCATGTTTTCCTATTCCTCACCATCACCCTCTAAGGATGGTCCGTGCAATGCCCAGCCATAGCATAGTCCTCTGAACCCAGGCGGCTGGTGCTCTGCTCACAGCTACAAGGAACCCCCTCCCACCACAGACCATAGGTGTCCACGATCAGCAGCCAGGCCTCAGAGTAAGAGGCTTCCTCCTCCCCCCCAAAAAAGACTTCCTCCCGTGCAGGGCAGAGTTGGGGGGAGCAGGGAGGTGAGTTTTATCAGTGCAGGGTCTGATTCCATCTTCAACAATCTGGATAGTTTTTGCATTAACTCTGAACCAACTTTTTGCATTAACTTTTTCAACAAAATATTGAATTGAACATGATTTATCTTAATTACTGAGCTTTTTGATATCTCCATAATTTTGCTCTGGGGGTGAATACCTAGAGTACTCACCCTAGAGTCTGGAGGATGCTATATCTTTTGAAGAGCTCACTTTGGTCTAGACTCTTAAGTCCATTGTGCTCACCGTCTCATATATGTCACCCAGAGGACCTTAGCCCTCCTCTAGCTCAACCCTCACATAATTCTACATCATAGCGTGTGGATTATACACACAGATGAGATCTGTGTTAGGATGAGATCAACACAGGTTTGAAGCTGGCTGTCCTGTGAAACCTTGAAGGAACTCACTTCACTCCCCTGAGCCTCTGTTTTCAGGGAAAAGACCAATATCCACAGATAGTATGATTTTCAGACTATGGGAATAATCTAGGCAACCATCCAGTGTCTAAATGAGAACCAGGCATGAGTCTGAAGGTCCTTGCTCCACTT
This sequence comes from Neotragus pygmaeus, assembly GCA_006410875.1. Classification (NCBI taxonomy): domain Eukaryota; kingdom Metazoa; phylum Chordata; class Mammalia; order Artiodactyla; family Bovidae; genus Neotragus; species Neotragus pygmaeus. The sequence goes on along the minus strand of SJYV01015492.1, from coordinate 58,513 downwards.
AGATTTGGATAGGAGGTGAGCCCTGGGGATGAATCAGAACTCACGACAAAAGGACCAAAGCCTCCCAACCAGTGCGTGGCTTTAAAGGCAAACAATCCTGAGTCTGAATCTTGACACTCCCACTTACTTGCTATGAGACCCAGGACAACTATTGCAACCTCTCTGAGCTTCAGTGTTCATGTTTATTAATGGAAAGAATGCTTACCCTTAACGTTGTCCTGAAGATGAAGCAAGTTCCAAGTGTCTGACCCTCAGTCTGCTAAGGCTGCTAAAACATGATACCACAGACTGGAGTGTTTGAGCCACAGAAATTCATTTCTCACAGGTCTGGAAGCTGGGGGTCTGAGATCAGGGTGCCAGCAGGATCAGGCCCTGGTGAGGGCTCCCTTCCCACCTTATGGATAGCCACCTTCTCCCTTCTGTCCTCACGTGGCGGGAAGAGAGTGAACTCTGCTGTCTCTTCTAATAAAGACGCCAATCCTGTTGGGTCAGGACCGCTTTCTTGTATCTCCTGCGTGGTTAGCTGCTCAGTCATATCCGACTCTTTGCCGCCCCACGGACTGCAGCCTGCCNTATGTTGTTACCAGCAAAAAAAAAAAAAAAAATCAAGACAGATGGGAGTGAGTAAGTGAAGATAATGACGCTCTGATTCTATTGACCTCATAGTCACCTCTGTGGTGATTGTATTAATTCCCTATTGCTGCTCTAACAAATTACCTCTAATTCACTGGCTTGAAACAACACAAATTTACATTGTTTCAGTTATTAATGTAATGCTAGTCTCACTGGTCTAAAACTGAATTGTCTGCAGGACAGCAAACTGTTCTTTCTCAAGTTTCTAGGGCAGGGGTCCCCAATCCCTGGATCATGAACCAGTAACAGTCCATGGTCTGTTAGGAACCTGGCTGTGCAGCAGGAATGTAAACAGTGGTGAGTTAGAGAAGCTTAATTTATGTTACAGCTAATCCTTATAGCTTGCAGTACCGCCTGAACTCTACTTCCCGTCAGATTAGCCATAGCACTAGATTCTCATAGGGGCATGAACCCGATCGTGCTTGAATCATCCCCAAACCGTCCCCCACTCCACAAGGCCATGAAAAAAACCATCTTCCATGAAACTCGTCCCTGGTGCCAAAAAGGTTGGGGACTGTTGCTGTAGGCAGCAATTGATTTCTTTACCAGGTCTAGTGTCTAGAGGCTGGTCCATTCTTTGGCTTAGCTTATGGTCCTTTCTCTCCATCATCAAAACCAGCAATGATAATCTGAGTCCTTCTTGTGTTGCCATCTGTATGAGCCTGCTTCTGTTATCACATCTGTTACTCAGAAGCACAGTCAAGAAAGATTCTCCACTATTAAAGAGTCATAAAATTAGATCAGTCAAACCCAGATGTCTTGCTGTTCACACTGTTCACTGAACCAAAGTCAGACAAGGCACAAGTGGGGAAGCCTGAAGAAAACTAGTGGGGCCACAGGAACTGCAGACATATTTATTCTCTTCAGGCTGGGACAGCAGCTGCACAGCAGACATGCTGTATTCTCTCCTGGTTGGCCCAGTGGACACATCCATTACACAACCATAACATAACCACAAGGACTTTTCAGGTGGAGCTTGTATATGTTTACAGAACAAAAGTGGCCCATGACCAAGCAGGTACATCATGATGCACAGATGCAGTGCTATAAGTGATCTCAACTGTTGCACAACCATGTATTTACAAAACGTGGGGTGAGAGCAGGAAGACATGGGCTAGAGAGACTGCCCACTGCCATCTTGGCTAATTTTCTCTTTCCCTACAACAGATAAATCAGAATAATCTCTCTATCTTAATGACATCTACAGAGTCCCTTTGGCCATGAAAGAAAACATATCCACAAGTTTATAAGTCCTGGTCACTTTTGGGGACCATTATTCTGTCTACTACAGTGACATTACCACCATCTTATTTTAACTCCATATAGACTTTACAGCTTCCATTTGTTATTTTTTATTACATATTGGGCTTCCCTGGTGGCTTAGCTGATAAAGAATCTGCCTGCAATGTGGGAGACCTGGGTTTGATCCCTGGGTTGGCAAGATCCCTAGACAAGGGAAAGACTACCCACTCCAGTATTCTGGCCTGAAGAATTCCATGGACTGTATACTCCATTGGGTCACAAAGAACTGGACACAACTGAGCGGCTTTCACTTTATCACCTATTAGGACCTAAAGGATAATCATTTTTACCTCATGAACTTATTTAGATATTTAATAAAAAATATGTTGCCAAACTGTCAATTGTATTCTCTCATGGTACTTAGCAACATCCATTAATTTATGTTCTTAATATCTATCTCCTCCATTAGGATCTAGAGAGGAAGAGGCAAAGGCACCCCACTCCAGCACTCTTGTCTGGAAAATCCCATGGACAGAGGAGCCTGGTAGGCTGCAGTCCATGAGGTCACTAAGAATCAGACATGACTGAGCAACTTCACTTTCACTATTCGCTTTCATACATTAGAGAAGGAAATGGCTACCCACTCCAGTGTTCTTGCCTGGAGAATCCCAGGGATGGCAGAGCCTGGAGGGCTGCTATCTATGGGGTTGCACAGAGTTGGACACGACTGAAGTGACTTAGCAGCAGCAGCAGTAGGATCTAGAGAGAGAAAACCTTGTTTTTTCCCCCACTAAATGTTTTACTCTCAGTAACTAAACCAATAGCAAAATCTTGATCTCACTAAATATTCATTTAAAAAAAGAAAGAATGGGTCAAATACTTATTATGCAACACTATTTGTCAGGACTCAACACTTGTATACATGAAGGCAGACAGGTAGAAAGATCATCAAAGCAAAAGAAAGTATGAAACACAGACATTGTTGCTACAAAACTATACATAGAATGTCAGCATCTTACATTCTCCTTCCCCAGAGTCACTATATCACCAATGGCCAAAAATGATCATGTAGAATGCTTTCTTATACTTTCAGTAATCGAGGAAAAAACTGACTCCTTGAGCCAGTGGTAAATGCAAACAAGCTTCAACTAGAGAAAAACAAATGTAGGATCTAGTTTTAACTCTGCTACTTAGCAGTTTTGTCACCTGGTATATGGGTTAGAGGTTAACCACTGTAGGAAAGTTATAGAACTGGAAATATATAAATGATCCCTGATCTTTACTCTTTCTAGAAGATTGACTCTGTGCCACTGATTACAATGATGCAGCTCTCTGAAGAGCCATGACTCTGCCTTTTAGCAGGAAAGCAGAAGTGAAGTCATTCTACTTGGAGGCCAGAAAAGCATAAATAGCCATGGCAAAATCCTAGCCAGGAAGATGATAAAAGACCCCTGGGGACAAAATCTTTCTCTGGATTGTGTATCTGTCTCTGCACATAATATACATGTGTTCTTGCATCCTGTGGATAATATGACTTTATTTTACATGACATTTCTGATACTATATTTATGAATATTTAATAGAAGTAAATAATACGGTTACTAAAAGGAGTAATAGGAAGCAGAGGGGAAAATGAAAAGGCAGAGACAAACAGTAAGAGATGTTTTGGAATCTAAGAATGATCTTTCTTACACCGACTTCCCAGAAAACAGTCTTGCAGCCAGGACAAGTAAAAGTACTAATAATACTTTAAGAACATGAAGAGCATTTCCTGAGGTACAATTCTGTTTCTAACAACTTGTATGACCTTGAATGGAACCCTCTGAGCTGCAGTTTTCTCATTTGGAAATCAGAGTATTATGTCAGTGGCAGTTGTGAGTATATAGTTTGCTAAGATAGGAAAAATGGTTTTGAAATGTATATTTCACTAAACAAATTCCTTCCTGGGTAAAAAGAAATTAGATGAGGAGGACAGAACAAAATATATACATAAAACATGAAGAGACTAGAGTGATGGCTTTAGAGATTGTTGAGATGTGGATTAAGATCTTTTCACATGACAGCAAACCAGGAAATCAATTCCAAAGGAGTTTGGAGTCATTTTGTGAAACAAGCAGTTAGAAAGCAGACCATCAGCACATCAGAGGCAGCACTCAGCAGATAAACATGCCTCTTTGCTTTCCTTTGCACCTGTGTTTTCCTGCGGCCAGTACCACCTTGCTACCAGTATGATATATCTCTTTTCTTTTCTCAGTGATTTTTTTCTCCATCCTAATAATTCACACCTTCTTAACTCTAATCATGTAGATTTTAACTGGCTGTAATCTTCTTATTACCTACTATATCTTTTAAAAACTTTTCTCCTTAAATTCCTGGCTCATAACGGAACTCTTTGAAGACTCCTGCAGGTCTCAGCTGATCCAGGGAGCTTCCTTGACCTTGTATAAAGACATTTTTTTTGGGGGGGTCTCTAATAATACAATACTCAGGCCAGGAAGCAACAGTTAGAACTGGACATGGAACAACAGATTGGTTCCAAATAGGAAAAGGAGTACGTCAAGGCTGTATATTGTCACCCTGCTTATTTAACTTATATGCAGGGTACATCATGAGAAACGCTGGGCTGGAAGAAACACAAGCTGGAATCAAGATCGCCAGGGAGAAATATCAATAACTTCAGATATGTAGATGACACCACCTTTATGGCAGAAAGTGAAGAGGAACTAAAGAGCCTCTTGATGAAAGTGAAAGAGGAGAGTGAAAAAGTTGGCTTAAAGCTCAACATTCAGAAAACGAACATCATGGCATCCGGTCCCACCACTTCACAGGAAATAGATGGGGAAACAGTGGAAACAGTGTCAGACTTTTGTTTTGGTTGGGGGGAGGGCTCCAAAATCACTGCAGATGGTGATTGCAGCCATGAAATTAAAAGACGCTTACTCCTTGGAAGAAAAATTATGAGCAACCTAGATAGTATATTCAAAAGCAGAGACATTACTTTGCCAACTAAGGTCCCTCTAGTCAAGGCTATGGTTTTTCCTGTGGTCATGTATGGATGTGAGAGTTGGACTGTGAAGAAGGCTGAGTGCTGAAGAACTGATGCTTTTGAACTGTGGTGTTGGAGAAGACTCTTGAGAGTCCCTTGGCCTGCAAGGAGATCCAACCAGTCCATTCTGAAGGAGATCAATCCTGGGATTTCTTTGGAAGGAATGATGCTAAAGCTGAAACTCCAGTACTTTGGCCACCTCATGAGAAGGGTTGACTCATTGGAAAATACTGATGCTGGGAGGGACTGGGGGCAGGAGGGGAAGGGGACGACCAAGGATGAGATGGCTGGATGGCATCACTGACTCGATGGACACGAGTCTGAGTGAACTCCGGGAGTTGGTGATGAACAGGAAGGTCTGGCGTGCTGCGATTCATGGGGTTGCAAAGAGCCAGAAACGACTGAGTGACTGAACTGAAGTGAACTGAACTGAACCAAAGTGAAGGACAAGTGAAATTATGACAGAATCAAAATAAAGCTAAATGAAAGACTTAGTAACATTCTCATTGAAAAGATTAGTGACCTGTGACCACAGTAGTGAAGTTTTCCACAAACTGCACAGTTAATTGAAAGCTAATCACATAGAAGAGCCAGGAGCTCCAGTTGCCTTCTTTTACCATGGAAAAGGTAATCTGTACACATCACATTTCAAGCAATTATCCTCCAACTTTATTACACGTTGGAGCTGGAGATGCAAGATAATTTTAGCTTTCACTTTTATGTGATGAAGATTTTGATCTTTCCAGTTTGGTTTTAAGGTCATCTTGTCTGTTGTTCATAGTACAAATATTTTGATTAGAATTTTCAGTTTATTTAGAAAACATTTTTCAGATCAAATTAAATCTCTTCAATTTATATATACTTATAAACAACACAGTAAGCACATTTCCTTTGTGTAGCTTCCTTTTATATCACTATTTTAAGTTAATAAGGATTTTTATTATAAATATTGCAATGTAGATTTTTTCACTGTTTAGATAATTGATCATTTTAAATTTAAGTAATTAGAATTACTGCCAAGAATCATACCAATATTCTCAATTGAAATGTGCTGTTTTTAAAGTTACCAACAAAATGTGACCTTTTTCTGTGCAATTTAGACAATTATTTTTATCTTTTAAGTACCGGTATAAAATCACTCAGTTGGGTAAAAACATGAGTGCTTGTGTTTATTTCTTATCTAATCTCTGAAAAGATGTGTGAAAATCCTCTCAGATATTCTAGACTTGCTCTATGGACCAAAATGCTTTCAAATACTCTGCCTTTAAATAATAACAAAGAGAAAATCACCTGCTCACACAAACAGGGTAAAAATCTCAGGGTTTCATCATAACTCAAGATTTCTCTTTCAAAAGATGCTGCACCGACATCTGAGTATCACCTGAGGCAAGATGTGCAGAGGATATTGCCCTTTATTAGTTAAGATGAGCCTGTGAGGGGTGTTTGAAGCTCCCTTTATAAAGATTCCATGATGATCATATGACAGGCTTTTCCACAGCATTTTCGTGGAACTGCAAACACTTGGAGAACTGGAAGCCTGCAGAAGCAAAGTCCGAGAAAGAGTGACTTAAGGGGATGTAGTGTCCTGTTGGAGCTGCTTTCACCTGTATCTTTGAATAAACTGTGAAGGTAGAAAGTGATAAATAGAAAGGATGTTGGGTCAGTCCTTACTGAAAGAAATGACTTTCACTGGGAGAAACATTGTCATCAGTATTGACAACAGAAAACAATTTATTAAATACAGCTGTGTAAGTGTAATTCTAAAGTCAGTAAAATGGTTCTGAACATTTCTGTTTCCTGGAGGGGAAAACATATTAATTTATTCTCTGTGAACACATCTGAAACAGAAAGAACTTACTCCATCATGTCCCAATCATATCAAATTTCTAGGAAGGCAAGATTGTAGTCAGCTGATATTTGATATTAATTATGAAATATAATAATTTTGTGTAAAGATGATGCTGCAGTAAAGTTGTATTTGAAAGGCTATATGTAGTTTATTCATGGCTGAATTCTACAATATGCCCCTGCTTCTGTCATTTAAGATATAAGAATAAGGCGAGCTTCCCTGGTGGGTCAGTGGTAAAGAATCTGCCTGCCAATGCAGGAGACATGGGTTTGATCCCTGATCCACGAGTTGCATGGAGCAACTGAGCCTGTGTACCTCAACTATTGAATCTTTGCTCTAGAGCCCAGGAGATGCAACTTCTGCGTCCACGTGTTGCAACTACGGATGCCTGCACACGCTCAAAGCTGTGCTGTGCCTCAAGAGAAGCCACGGCTCTGAGAAGCCTGTGCAGTGCACCTAGAAAGTAGCCCTACTCACTGAAGCCAGAAGACCCAGCACAGCCGAACGAAATAATAAAATAAAAACCACTGCTTTAGTCTGAATGCTTGGGTCCCCCTTAAATTCATATGTTGAGATCCTAACTCCCAAAATGATGGTCTTAGGAGATGGGGCATTTGGAAACGTGCTTAGGTCATGAGGGTGGAGCCCTCAGGAATGAGATCAGTGTCCTTAAAAAGGAGGTTCCACAGAGCTCCCTAACCCCTTCCACCATGTGAGTAGACACTGAGAAGGAGCCAGCTATGAACTGGCGAAAAGACCCTCACCAAAACGCAACCATGCTAGCTCCTCGAACACAGGTTTCCCAGACTCTAGGAAATCTAGAGTTGTGAGAAGTAAATTCCTATTGTTTATAAGCTACCTAGTCTGTGGCATTTTGTTATAGCTGCTTAAACAGACTAAGACAATAATTAAGAAAGCTGTAAAAGCAGCAATGAATAAGGTAATGAAATGTGATTTCAATTTGAAGTTTAAGAAGAGAGAAAGAAGATATTTCCAGCCTGGCTACACATTTAATTCTAAGAAGAGCTGCAACAGAAAACAAAATTTAATTGTCAAAATTCTGAAAATTAAAACAAATACTTCGTGCTATAAACACAAGAACGCAGAAGGGAAGAGCTAGCGGCTCTGAAGGGACTCAAAATATCTTTTGTATTAGACATTCCTATGACATAATGTGAGCATTTTAACAGAGGCAAGAGAAGTCACTGTTTCATTTCTGCAGGGTGAACTGAGCTGAATTTCTAAACAAGCTTATACACATTAATTGGAAAATGATACAACCAATACTCTTTATTGAAAAGCGCATAGGATATTTGAAACAATTTCAGAAGAGAAAGCAGAAAGCATTTGTATCCATTTTCTAGGGCTGATAAAGTATCACAGATTGTGGGCTTAAACAACTGCAATACTTTTCACACAGTTCTGGTTGCTAGAAGTCTGAGATCAAGCTGTTACAGGCTTGGTTTCTCCTAAGGCGTCTCTCCTTGGTTTGTAGATGCTTGTCTTCTCCCTGTATCTTTACATGGTCTTTCTATCTGTATGCCTATGGCCTAATCTCCTCTTCCTATAAGGACAGCAGTCATGTTGGATTATGGCCCATGTGAGTATGCCTTCATTTTAACTTAATTTCCTCTTTAAGGACCCTTTGTTGTTGTTCAATCCCTTATTTGAGTTACATTCTGCAACCCCATGGACTGCAGAACACCAGCCTTCCCTGTCCTTCACCATCTTCTGGCGTTTGCCCAAACTCACATCCATTGAGTAGTGATGCCATCCGCCATCCAATTGTCTCATCCTCTGTTGTCCTCTTCTCCTCCTGCCTTCAATCCTTCCCAGCATCAGAGTCTTTACCAATGAGTCAGCTCTTTGCATGAGGTAGCCAGTGTATTAGAGCTTCAGCTTCAGCATCAGTCCTTCAAATGAATATTCAGGGTTGATTTCCTTTAGGATGGACTGGTTGGATCTCCTTGCAGTCCAAGGGACTCTCAAGAGTCTTCTCCAACACCACAATTTGAAGGCATCAGTTATTCAGTGCTTAGCGCTTTTTATTGTCCAGCTCTCACATTCCTACATGAATATGAAAAAAAAAAAAACCACATAGCTTTTACTAGACAGATCCTACATACAAATATACTCACATTCTGAAATGTGGGAGTTAGAGATTCAACATGAGAAATCTGGTGCAGAGGAACATAACCCAGCAGATAATAGCACTACCCACTCCTGCAAGAAAGGCCTGCATTTAACGCCTACTGATTATTTTTCCTCATTTAGTTTTGCTTCTTCGCAGTGGCAGAGGATACACAACACACACTCCATCTTTAAATTGCTATTCAGAAAGTAAACAGTTCTCATTTATACTGGGAAGAATATCATGTAGGACACACATTAAGTCAGAACAATGTGAAAATCTGAACAAAGGTTACCATGTTAATGTTGAGAAGATTAAGAAGAAAAAAACCTGTGGCACAAAGCAAATATGAGCTACTTTTCTAAAGGAAAATAGAAAATGTAAAAAGTTAAGCAATTTCTCTTTTGGAAAAGTATAAAACAGACCAAGTTGAAAAGAAAATATGCAATGACAGAGAAGAAAAATGTAAATTTCCACAAATTAAATACAAAAGAGAAACTTAATAAGAAAATTCATCAACACTAGAGGTCCAAAGTAAGGTGATAAAATAATAGAATGATATAAAAAGGTGAGTTTGGGTTAAGGAAAAAAAATCAAAATAACAAATTAGAGAATTAAGAGATTAGAGAATTAAGAGTTTTCACCAGCACCACAGTTCTAAAGCATCAGTTCTTGGCACTCAGCCTTCTTTATGGCCCAGCTCTCACATCCCAAAGGTCCCCAACACTAATACCATCATGTGGGGAATTAGGATCTCAACACATGAATTTGTGGGGAGCACAAACATTCAGTTTACAAGCTGACACTAAAAATGTTTGAAATATTTATTGTGAAGTAAGAAATAAAAGATGACTTGATTTAAATAATGAGAAAGAATGTAATAGAACAAATAAATGATCACAGTTTAGAACTGCGATCCACAAAACAGAGAAGATAATCTCTTTCAGAATCCCTGAACATGCCATAAAGTTCTCTGAAATTTAGGAGGAACTACGTCACTGAGAGTGCTAATTACTCCTTGATTCAATCTTCCGTCTTGCAATGGAGCCATCTGCCCTTTCTCACACAGTGTTCTCCAGTTGGAGGATGCCCTTCCCAGGCTCTGCTGAGCTATGTGTGACCCCTGGCAGAGTTTGTGCCCAAGGGATGCCACCAAATGTGAGATACACAACTTTCAGGTCACATTTCTATAAGTGATGTTTTTAATCTTTCTTTTTTGAGAACTCATAAGATGATAGTAAAATAATTAAAACTAAAATACAGAGAGAATAAAAATTGATCTACCAACATAAGAGTTTTCAATGAATTTCCACAATCCAGGAGAAAGATAAAAATAAGATAAGCAATAAGTGGAGCAGGCAATTTAAAAAGTCCCTGGATATAAGACAGCTTCCATTCTTACAAGACTCAGAGGATCTGATCTCGTATGATATGGGTAAGGCAATATGGTAAAACAGCATGGCTCCCTGTTTGTGTCACTGGGCGTCACTCACATCAATAAGGTTGCATCTCTGTCCCACCAGAGAACCGATGGAGACGTAAAATTCTCAGTGGGTACCGTCCAGTAAGGGCCTGGCCATGGGAATCTCCTGTCAGCAGATGACATACACATGAGATTCTTTGGTCTGTGATACAAGCAACGTCAGCAACATAGGCTGGTGCTTTAATGCCCCTGAAATGTTCATGACACTGTGAACTCCACTCTGGCCAGAGAGCAAGACTAGCAGCCCCGTGGGTGGTGGGGGAAACCCAGCAAGCCTGGGGTAGTCGACGATCTGCGGTGCCCAGTGTTTCAAGGCAAGGTATAGTTGCAGGCTCTGAATAGGAGATTGGCTAAGGCTACATAGGAGATTTGCTAAGATTAACAAAGCAAGTTACTGTCCTCATGTTCATCTGCCTCTGGGTCAAAATTGATATTTTCTATTTCCTATCTGCACCTCTCATCATTCTATATTTCTTCACACCTGTCTAGCTCTTACTGTAGCTCTTAGCTCCTAAGATAGTCTAGGTTGCTTGCCAGGTAGGTTGTTCCAGAGTTTCTTCTCCAAATATTCTAAAATATTCATTGCTCAATCTCAGTTGATCCACAATTTTTTTGTAATTTTTCCATTTGTATCTATCATTAGCTGTAATCTGGGTAGATCCTTTGGATTCAAAACCACATTCTTTCCTGATCAACTTTTCTGTGACAACCAACTTTTCAAGATAAACCAAGTTGATTTATCATGGTAATATCAGTATTGTCATTGTCTAATAATTCAAGAAGATGAAAAATTCATAAATGGTCAGTTAATGAAAGTTTCCAATTAGTGGAATTCTGTGTCTTTTGTCAGAAGCACACCTTCCTACCTGTAAGTCAGGATTTGTAACCCAGCAAAACCTACTTTTCAAGGAAGAGAACAATTAAAAAGGATTGGTAATAAAAAGGAACAATGCTGTTTCTATCTCTGGATTCTTGAACTAACATATTTCAGTTCTTAAAGACCAAATGCAAAAAGTGTTGCTTGAAATTAGTACCTTAGTGTTATCACTGACAGGCTATTTTGTGATTTTTTTCAAGCCAGCAATTTCTTGGGTTTGGAATAAAATGGGGAAAAAAACACAGTATACTCCATGATTGTAAGTCAGTATTTTCTTTGCCAAGAACAAATTCTTTGATCTGAATCAGTGCTCTGAAGGATACAATATGAATGCCGTCTGTCATTCAGTAAGTCCTCAAGTGGTGGTGACACTTGAAAGTTTCAAAGTCAGAGAAGGAAAGATCAAATCTAGAGTATAAGTTCACTTCAGTGAGGATAATCACTGCCCCCTCCAGACCAGAAGGAATTCATAATGAATGTCAAGATCCGATTTAGGTGGCTGGTTTCCTGAGCAATCATCGAGGAGGTAAGATAAGCCTCTGATGCTAGTAATTTGGATATACCATAGTAGAAGCAACTTATCTCCATCTTGCTAACAGAGGGTTCTGTCGGTGTCGGTGAATGCATTGGGGAGTCAAACCATTTGACCTCCATAGGATGGGCTGTCCCGCTCACCTGCTCATAACATCCTCCTTGAATAAATGCTCCCTGGTAGTCACTAGAGTGAGAGAGAAATATCTGTACAAGTATCCCCCATCCCCAAGTCCATTCAAATAAATAGGTCTCATAGAGCATTTCCTGACCACTCAAAGTTGTTTTCCCAAGCTTCTGACCAATGTCCCAAACATTTATTACAGCTGAGAAGTCAGTTCTGATTTCTGTCTCAATTCACCTCTGTCTCTCCTTAAACGGTCAATCAAGGGTACCACTCACCGTCTGCACTCTGAATCTCTCACTGCTTCTCTTCATGGCAATCCATGAGCTATAATCCAGAGCAGTCTATTTCTGGCTAGAGTTGACATATCACATCTTTTTACTTGTAAGCTAGACCTAAGTCCTTTCTTCCTCTGCAACTGATCATAGACAATGTCCTAGGAGACCACTGCATATTCTGGAAGCAAGATAAGTAAGTGACAAGGGAAACCAGACCACTGATTCATCTGATTTTTTCGTGCCATCTGGAAAGGCTTAGGTTTGATCCTTCATCTACCATTTCTATTTTTAATGGCCAATTGCTGCTTCTCCTCTTGCAAAACATATGACTCAGTTGGTCTGATAGCAGCCAGCTCAGCACTGGCTGTTCCTCCTCTCATTTCTTTGATGTTTCAAGTTTAGTTGCTCAGGGTCTGTTAGAGCCTAGGGCATTCCAGGAGCAGAATCCACTCTAGGATTAGAGGAAGCTGAGTCTCTGTTAAAGCTATCATAGAAGCCCTCCGTGGTTTGTTATTGTTTTTTCTTGTTTTGTTTTTTTTGCTACCCTGGTGGTTCAGATGGTAAAGAATCCACCTGCAATGCAGAAGACCCAGCTTCAATCCCTGGGTCGGGAAGATCCCCTGGAGAAGGGAATGGCTGGCTAACAACTCTAGTATTCTTGCCTGGAGGATTCCATGGGCATAGGAGCCTGGCAGGCTACAGTTCATGGGGTCACAAAGAGTCAGATGTGACTGATTGACTGGGTTTTCAGTGTCTGCCTTTAAGATGACAATCTACTGCCATTCACCTGTCAATATTTTCCAGACTTTTGATGCCATTAAAAACAGTCAAGCCACTCTAGTATCTTTGTAGTCAGAATTGTGTCAGACCCATCAGTCATGTGTAGCAGTCAGCTGATCTCCTACCATATTTTTGACGTCTGTGCCACCATGATGTCACTGCATATAAGGGATAAGCACCATTTCTTCACCAATAGCATTGTGGTATCTGTTGCCTTCAGACTGGAAAGCAATACAGGTTCAAAATCTGGACCCCAAGAGTCCACTTTCTAGCACCATTCTTGGTGCCACTGGTAGGAATCTTAATTCCCTTAAAAACAAGTCCTAGGGAAAAAAAAAGAATATATGTTAACACTTCATGAGGATAGGGGTGCAATTTCAGAGAAGTGGGCCTGAGACAAACAGGAAAATGAGACAGGAGAAGGAGAGTGATTCCTCAGGGCTGGATTACTGAACTGGCCACAGTCACAAACGGTCGTTGGCCTCATTGGCCACCTCCAGACAGCCTGTGCAAATCTGCTGAATCTTGAAATAGGCCGCGAAAGAGGGTGAGGAAAAGCTAAATATCAATCTCTCTTTCCCTCCCATTCCCATGCCTCACTGTAAAGTCAGATCTACCAGGCTGAACTCTGCCTAATTCCCAGGTCATATCACCTGACCAACGGGCAGCATCTGGTGAAACCACAATCTTTGCAGCCCCGTCTGGCCAGGGGGTACGCACAGGGGCTCCTCCACACAAGGCACTGTTTAAGCAGCTCTTAGGTCTACACGAGTGCCAGTGCCCACAGTTTGACAACCACTGAAATGGCATGTAGCTTTGAGAAAGCTGTTCTGGTTGAGAAACAGACAAAAGCTGAGGCCTGAGAAACAGAGGATGAGAAGTTCTGGGAAGTTCTCTAACCTGGGTCTGGTAGAGATCTGCAGCTTACTTTCAAATGATTCAGGAAAAAAAAAAAAGAGGGGTAAAGCAAATATGAAAAGACAGTAACTGTTATTGATTCAATAAAATACACATACATGCAAACACCAAAGTTCAGTTGTTCTATGCTTGAACGTTTTCATAAGGCAAAGTTGAAAAAAATAATAAAGCATTATTTCTGAGAAAGAAAAATGGTGGAAATAAAATTTGAGGAAATTTCACAAAATAAATCTACAAGGAAGGGTTCTTGAAAATATAGGAGCTGTACAGGATCAGTCTGTAGCAGTTCTTTTTTTTAATTTTTAACTAAGACTTTTTTGTATGTTTAATTTGAATTCAGTAGATGCTGCAGTCTATCTTAAACACCTGTCTCCTGTAATTCTGTCTGCATATATCAAGGTAACAGGAACTCTTTCCAGCCCAGGTTCAACTGAGTCACAGAGGCGGTGGATGCTACTCCTTTTCAAAGTGACCAGTGAAATCGTCCACAGTGACAGATCTTGCAGTAAGTGGTCACAAACCTCTTAAGTTACTCACTAACATGGAGAGAACACAAGGATAAGGTTTTTGAGAGACTGGAGAGCTTTGGGGTTTTGAGTTGAATTTGTTTGGAAAGTTTTGTGGATTGCTCTCCAGCGGAAGGGAGCTGGCTCTGCTTCACCTCAAGTCCGCTGAGTGGGCTTTCCATGGGGCTGAGTGGGCTTTCCATGGGAATGTGGCACGTGTCCCCTCCGTTAGTGGGCACAGTATTCTCAGGTGTGGACACGTGTAAGCACACTGAAAGAAGAGAGGCTGGCTACAGCATCATCACAACAGGAGCGGAGAGGCTCATGCGGGAAGCAACTGCACACCCCTCTGATGACATGACACGTGCATAGACCTTGTGGGAAAAGATATGGACCCCTCAGGAGGACTTGTGGCCTGAGGTCATTCTGATTAAAGCTTTGGCAAAAGAAATGTGAGCCAATATTTAGCTTCATATGGGAAGACAAGGTGATTTCACATTAAATTAGTTATCACATGTTGCTAGCATTTTTATTGATTGAATTGAGACAAATTTTGCTTCTTAAAGTGACCATAAAAATGTCATCCTAGAGAAAGCAGAGGACTCGAGAGGCCTACACATATGATTTACGATGAAAGATACATTTAGAATTTTAAAGGGCAATGTGAGATCAAAACATTTCTTATTGTATCTTATGGTTATTGGTTCATTTGACAAGACTTTTCCATAAATACATATGAAAGGGATGCAATTTCTATGCAGATATTTTTGCTTATTTCTCTGAATTTAGTGTACTTAATTTTCAAATAATTAGTAAGACCATTGTATAAAACATATTTTACCAACAAATAAGCAATTTTAAATTTAAATTTTATTTTGGATTCTTCAAAGTAAATGTGTTTATAAGCCTATTGTTCTGAGTTTGAATCATTAACATTTGAAATTGTTATGGACAATCCTGAAGATTATCATATTATGTAACATAAGTCAGAGGAAGACAAATATCATATGACATTGCATATATGGTGAATCTAAAAAAAATGACACAAAGATTTACAACACAGAAGTGCACTCACAGACTTAGAGAATGAACTTATAGTTACCAGGGGGGAAGGCGGGGGAAGGAAAGATTGGGAGTTTGGGATTGACTTGTAATAACCAGCAAGGACTTACTATACAGCACAGGGAATTCTGCTCAATATTCTGTAATAACCTAAATGGGAAAAAAAAAAATTGAAAAAGATACATATATATGTATAAGTGATTCAATTTGCTTTATACCTGAAACTAATACAATTGTTAATCAACTATGCTGCTGCTGCTGCTAAGTTGTTTCAGTCGTGTCCGACTCTGTGCAACCCCATAGACGGTAGCCCACCAGACTCCCCGTCCCTGGGATTCTTCAGGCAAGAACACTGGAGTGGGTTGCCATTGCCTTCTGCAATGCACGAAAGGGAAAAGTGAAAGTGAAGTTGCTCAGTCGTATCTGACTCTTCGCGTCCCTATGGACTGCAGCCCACCTGGCTCCTCCATCCGTGGGATTTTCCAGGCAAGAGTACTGGAGTGGGGTGCCATTTCCTTCTCCAAATCAACTATACTCCACTATAAAATCTAAAGAAAATTAAATAACATTTTAAAATTACATTAAATAAGGGGTAAACTTAAAAAGTAAAATAAAATTAAAATTCTTATGTATTTTTATACGTCATTTTATGATATTTTATCAATACCTTAAGGTAAATGATTTTAACAGCCTTCCTTTGGAAAACAATAATCCACTTTTGAGACATTACAATTCTAGTAATGGAAGGAAGGAGCTCTTTCCTTGTCTATTTCTAGACTGGCTAGAGAAACTGGAAAAGGTCAGAAAAAAGCAATAAGGGAAGAAGTAAGTTAGATGGCAAAGCAGGAAGAGTCTGATCCTCATGCAAATTCCTTATTTTTTTTTTAAGCAATCACACTTAGTCTGTGAAATAAAGCAGAGGTACAAACTGCTGGCTTATCCTGTGCTTTGAGAAACACCCCCATTTGGAAGAATCAGCTCCAGCTGCAGTGCTGTTTAGCTTGCCTCTCTTCTTCACATGAAGTTCGGAGCAGGGCTCTCCCTCTAGATCAGAAACAGCTTCTCCTCTGTTTTTCATTTCCTCCCCTGCAAGGTGCCATTGAATTATATCTGGACTGAAAGGTTCATAGGCAAGTATCTGAAGGACTGAGCCCAAGTCGTTGGGCGTCTCTCTCATCTCTATTAAACACACACATACACAAACACCCAGATTACTAACCATGTTGTACAATCATGAGCAAGACATTTAACACTGCTTGTTTCAATTCTCCTACCTACACACATTTTAAGTATAGTATCACTGGCTCTAAAACCTGTTATATATGTAGCAAGTGATATATTTGCTATGTGTGAGTATTTGCTATGTGCATTTAAACACTGAGAGATTTTCTATATAGGATTTTACTAGTAGTGATACTACAAATAGTAAAAGGCAACAGGTTTTCACTAGGTTTTAAAATTAGATTAATTCAGAAAATTATCTCAATTCAGAAAATGATCTTAAGTGAACTGAATTTTAGCCAAATATAACCTTTGTTTTGTGTCTGTTTTGCATTTTGGTTTGTTTTTTGTTTATTTTTTTAACCAGAGGCTGAATCTAGCTTAGCGTACATAGGAGATTTTATAGTACATATTTTAACTTCTCTGCAGTAAAAGAAATGTGCAAAGTACAATGCTGAAAGTACCATGGAAATATTTTACGTGAATTAATCTTTCTTTGTATATAAAGAAACAGACAAAAATGTTATTTAAAATCAAATAACATCTACCTACTTGAAGACATAATGACTACACAGCATTGAACTATCACAACATTATAGCCCTTCTCAGCACAAGACTGATGAGTCTACAATACATATTAAATAGAGAAAATCGACAAATTTTATCTCTACTTTTATAAATTTTGGTGTCAGAAAACCTACAATAAAAGGCTACTGTACCTCAAGATTTTTTTCTATTCATTTTTGAAATGTAATTAAGCTTCAGCTCTATTATTCCCTGACAATGGGAAACCCATTGATTGTGCTGCTTTTGAAATCCTGTATCACATTTGGCACTTTTTAATAATGATGCCCTTGGCTTAAGAAGAAGAGAAAATTGACTTGACCTAATTAAAAACTCTAGAGAGCCTCTCTATCTTCTCTATCATTTTTCATAAAACTTATTTGGGCCATATGCCAATTAAAAGATGAACATTGAAAAAAAAACTTCTGTCAAAGGGAGATAAAATAAAATGATATATGTTAAAGTAAATCAGATTGTAAGAAGTAAGATTCGTCAGACTCTATAAAATTTCTAAGCAGAGTGAACATCAGTGAAGTTTCAAAACGGGAGCACATCCGTCTCTTGTAGTCTCGAGTGCCTTAGATCCAAGGTAAAGGACAGGGCCTTGCCAAAGAAGGTGATTGTGTAGCATAAAAGCCTCTCTCTTCAGGCATAATCACTGCAAACTTCAGCGAATAATGAAGACTATCTTGTTATCT
This sequence comes from Neotragus pygmaeus, assembly GCA_006410875.1. Lineage (NCBI taxonomy): Eukaryota > Metazoa > Chordata > Mammalia > Artiodactyla > Bovidae > Neotragus > Neotragus pygmaeus. The sequence continues at coordinate 40,570 of SJYV01015492.1, read as the reverse complement.
TGGCACCATCTCTCTATCTCCTTCCATTTTCTCATACAATGAGATAACCCCTATTATTACCTTTGAGTGAATCCAGAGCAGGGAAGCTACAGACAGCTTGGAAGGTTTTCAACTTACAATTTTCATTCAAAGTCAGAACTACTTAAATTCACGTGATGAGCAAGCCAAAATGTGAAATAAAGTTCAGTGTCTCCTGTTGCGCTCAAACTCTAACCATTGTTTAACACATCGAAAACTCTTCGTGAAGTTCCGACATCTATCTTTCTTTTTATCTTACATATTTAGAATTGTCTATTTTTTCCCTAGGCTCTGTGATTCCCTACCACACTGTATAAAATGGTCAAGCAACATATATTCTTGGTTTTATGCAAAATAATTTATGTCAATGTATTTTTTTCTTCTGCTATTAATTCTGGGCCATGTATATGTATATTCATTTTCCTAGTTTTTGTTTTGTCTCATATATGACTTCTTTAGGTATGACTTCATGCATGTAATTATGTAAGAAATACTTGGTATTTGATTATTTCATAAAATCATATTATAATATAAAGTTATAAAACACATATGATAGTATGATTCTAATTTTTCCTTGGTTTCCAATTGACCAGATAAAAAATTGAAATCCTGCTGCTGTTATATAAATGACTTTCTACAGTATGCCACCAAATAAACCTTCTAACTAGTTTCCAATGAAAATTTTTCTCTTAGTTTACACACTGGCCAAAATTCAAAATGAAAATTTGGGATTAATTTTCCCCAAATTTAGAATGCCAATTGTTTTGGATAATGCCACAGTGTCTTTGTGCTATTCTGTTTCATCCGGTCCTTGAGGCTCTCTGAATGTCAAATAGTCAATTCTCAAAATGCATTGTTAATGGTNTGAAAATTTTTCTCTTAGTTTACACACTGGCCAAAATTCAAAATGAAAATTTGGGATTAATTTTCCCCAAATTTAGAATGCCAATTGTTTTGGATAATGCCACAGTGTCTTTGTGCTATTCTGTTTCATCCGGTCCTTGAGGCTCTCTGAATGTCAAATAGTCAATTCTCAAAATGCATTGTTAATGGTGCTTTTATAATTTAACTTTTCTTATCTGTTCCTACTAGGGGAAAACTATGACTTTTTTATTCTCTTAAAACCCAATAACAGTGCATTGGTACCCCTTTCATGATGCATCACCAGCTTTCATAACTCCTTATTTGCATCAGGTCTTTAAGTATAAGTTGTTCACTGGATTTATATATTTTAAGTGACACAGCGAGATTACTTTGTATACACCATCTATATGTCATAGTTGTGAGCTGCACACCTATGAGAGGAAACCTGGCTTCTGTAAAGGAAAATATGAGTAACTAATCTCCATACTCAGGAGGGCAAGATACATGGAGAAAAACTTAAGCAACTAACTTAAGCATGTTAGTTAGTACAGTACAATTAAATCATCAGGGCAAGATGGGGAAATGCAGAGGAACTGTTCTAACAGAAGAGTGGCTTAGATATAGTAACCACAAAAAGGAGCAAAGGGTCTTCTTATACATAAGAAACGAACTTCCTAAGCGTACAATGGTGGGTTGCTCTGGAAAAGATTACAGTGCAGTTATACACACACACAGAACTATATTCACATGATATTAAACAAGGTGGGCACAGGTGAGATACTGAATTGGCAGATGAGTCTCAGGTAATTGGGTCTATGAAACACAGGATGAATAAAAATAAACTATAAAAAAACTGAGATAATCCATAAATGTTAGGCAATGAAGCAAATCAACTTCAAAACAAGTGGGCTAACAATAATGCATTAATGAAGCTACCATTATCACTATAATTTGAAATTGATTAGTATTCACTAATCAATACAACAAATTCTTTAAACAATGAACTGTGTGAATCTGTTCAAAATAATGAATGGTAAATATAATGCAAATAAAAGGAAGACATACTTCAAAAATAGGCAGCAAATGCTAAGAATCATTAACAATGAAGGGATTGCGTAATCCTAAAAATGCAATAGTTCACCCGAAATTTATAGTGATGTTAGTGCAAATGCACCAATATAGCAATATACTTTATTATCACATAACTTTGAATTTAATAGATTTGCTTCTGCCTTTCTCTCCCACTAGTCTGTAAGTGTCCAGGGTCCAACTGAGAGTGTCTAGTGTACAGTGTAACAGATGCTCCATAAAAGCTGGATGAGTTTTCATTCCAGTCCCAAAGAAAGGCAATGCCAAAGAATATTCAAACTGCTGTACAATGGCACTAATTTCACATGCTAGTAAAGTAATGTTCAAAATCCTTCAAACTAGGCTTCAACAATATGTGAACTGAGAAATTCCAGATGTACAAACTTGGACTTAGAAAATACAGAGATACCAAGGTCAAACTGTCAAAATACATTGGATAATATAAAAAGTATGGAAATTTCAGAAAAAAAAAAAATCTACTTCTGCTTCAGTTCAGTTCAGTCACTCAGTCGTGTCCGACTCTTTGCAACCCCATGAATTGCAGCAAGCCAGGCCTCCNATGTCGATGTATGGCAAAACCAATACAGTATTGTAAAGTAGAATAAAGTAAAAATTAAAAAAAAATTAAAAATAGTAAAGAAACACAATGAGATATGACTATCCACCTACAAAAATGGCTAAAATGAATATGACTGAGAACATAAAATATTGAGGAGCAGTTCCCAGGTGGTGCTAGTGATAAAGAACCCACCTGCCAATGCAGGTGAGATAAGAAATGCAGGTTCGATCCCTGGGTTGGGAAGATCCCTTGGAGGAGGGCATAATAACCTACTCCAGGATTCTTGCCTGGAGAACCCCATGGACAGAGGAGCCTGGCAGGTTATAGTCCATAGGGTCTCACAAAGTCAGATATGACTGAAGCAACTTAGCATGCATGAGAACATCAAATATTGAGGTGCAGTTTGAATATCCAGTTACGTAGGACACGGCGGCATTGATAGACAACATCTTGCTTCTAAGGGATTAATTTAGTGTTTTCCCTATGGATTTTAAGCATTAGCACATGGATGTACAAGAACAGATGTTTCTTAATTGCTTATGTACGTGAGACTCTGCTTATGTACGTGAGACTCTGAAGTGTGGGCATCATGGCCCTGAGTCCTTACCTGGAAGACCACACCACATGAAAACAAGTAAATAAGAATTTTTACTATGGGGAGAACAAGATGGCGGAGGAGTAGGTGGACGTGAAGTACCTCTCTCTCCACGGATACATCAGGAATACACCTTGAGACACTGAAGTGTNTACCTGGAAGACCACACCACATGAAAACAAGTAAATAAGAATTTTTACTATGGGGAGAACAAGATGGCGGAGGAGTAGGTGGACGTGAAGTACCTCTCTCTCCACGGATACATCAGGAATACACCTTGAGACACTGAAGTGTATGCAGAACACCAGCTGAGAGTGGACAGGAGTACCTGACCAGTGGAAAAGAATATATAGAACCATGCAAAACTCAAGATCAAGCCCTGAACCTTTGGAGCGGGAGCACTGACTCCCAGACCCTAGACTACCAGAGAACTAATCCTAAGGAATATCAAATAGTGAGAACTCACACAAACGAAGCCATTTGAATACAAGACCCAGCATTACCCAACCACCAGGAGCACTCTGTGCAGGATGCCTCTTGTAAACAACAAACAAAACAAAAACACAAACCCAATCATCAGCAGACAGGATAACCACCTCACTCAGCCTTGCCCATCAGAGGAAAAACAAATAAACAAACAAAAACTCAGCACAAATCTCACCCTACACAAAGCTAACACGAACCACTGGGCTAGCCTTAGGAGGGCAGAAAGAGAAGGGAAGAAAGAAGTCAACTTTCCTTGAAGCCTGGGAAAAGGAGACCTCAAGCACAATAAGTTTAAAAAAAATAATGAAAAGGCAGAGAAATACTACACAAATGAAGGAACAAACTGGAAACACAGAAGTCCAAATAAATGAAGAGGAAATAGGCAAACTATCTGAAAAAGAATTCAGAATAAAGATAGTAAAGATGATCAAAAACCTTGAAAACAAAATGGAGAAAATGCAAGAATCAATTAACAAAGACCTAGAAGAATTAAAGAATAAACATGCAGAGACAAACAATACAATTACTGAAATTAAAAAATACTCTAGAAGGAATCAATACCAGAATGTCTGAAGCAGAAGAAAGAATCAATGAGCTGAAATATAAAATAGTGGAAATAACTTCTGAAGAGCAGAATAAAATAAAAAGAATGAAAAGAACTGAGGACAGTCTCAAAGACCTTTGGAACAATATCAAATGCACCAACAATCGAATTATAGGGGTCCCAGAAGAAGAAGAGAAAAAGAAAGGGTATGAGAAAATTTTTGAAGAGATTATAGTTGAAAATTTCCCCAACATGGAAAAGGAAACAGTCAATCAAGTCCAAGAGGCACAAAGAGTCCCATACAGGATAAACCCAAGGAGAAACACACCAAGAAACATACTAATCAAACTAACAAAGACTAAACACAAAGAAAGAATATTAAAGGCAGCAAGGGAGAAGCAACAAGTAACATACAAGGGAAACCCCATACACTCAACAGCCGATCTTCCAGCAGAAACTCTGCAGGCCAGAAGGGAATGGCAGGACATATTTAAAGTACTGAAAGGAAAAAAATCTACAACCAAGATTACCATACCCGGCAAGGATCTCTTTCAAAATTGATGGAGAAATAAAAAGTTTTTCAGACAANCTGTTTCCATTGTTTCCCCATCTATTTCCCATGAAGTGATGGGACCAGATGCCATGATCTTCGTTTTCTGAATGTTGAGCTTTAAGCCAACTTTTTTGCTCTCCTCTCTCACTTTCGTCAAGAGGCTTTTTAGCTCCTCTTCACTTCCTGCCATAAGGGTGATGTCATCTGCATATCTGAGGTGATTGATATTTCTCCTGGAAATCTTGATTCCAGTGTGTGTTTCTTCCAGTCCAGCGTTTCTCATGATGTACTCTGCATAGAAGTTAAATAAGCAGGATGACAATACACAGCCTTGACGTACTCCTTTTCCTTTTTCAAACCAGTCTATTGTTCCATGTCCAGTTCTAACTGTTGCTTCCTGATCTGCATACAGATTTCTCAAGAGGCAGGTCAAGTGGTCTGGTATTCCCATCTCTTTCAGAATTTTCCACAGTTGATTGTAATCCACACAGTCAAAGGCTTTGGCATAGTCAATAAAGCAGAAATAGATGTTTTTCTGGAACTCTCTTGCTTTTTCGACTTCTGCTTCACTATGATTCAATTTAGTTCAGTCACTCAGTCATGTCCAACTCTTTGAAACCCCACTGACTGCAGCACGCCAGGCTTCCCTATCCATCACTAACTCCAAGAGTTTACTCAAACTCATGTCCATTGAGCTGTTAATGCCATCCAACCTGTCATCCCCTTCTCCTCCTGCCCTCAATATTTTCCAGCATCAGGGTTCAAATGAGTTAGTTCTTCCCATCAGGTAGCTGAAGTTTTGGAATTCCAGCTTCAACATCAGTCCCTCCAATAAATATTCAGGACTGATTTCCTTTAGGATTGACTGGTTGGATCTCCTTGCAGTCCAAGGGACTCTCAAGAGTCTTCTCCAACACCACAGTTCAAAATCAGCAACCATTAAAAAAAATTTTATTTATTTAATAGGGGGCTAATTACTTTGCAATATTTTAGTGTTTTTTTTTGCCATATACATTGACATGAATGAGCCATGGGTGTACATGTGTCCCCTATCCTGAACCCTCACCCCACTTCCCTCCTCATCCCATCCCTCAGGGTCAACCCAGCGCACCAGCCCTGAGCGCCCTGTCTCACGCATTGAGCCTAGACTGGTGATTTATTTCACATATGGTAATATACATGTTTCAAAAAAACATCAATTCTTCCACGTTCAGCTTTCTTTATGGTCCGTCTCTCACATCCATACATGACTACTGGAAAAACCATAGCTTGGCTAGATGGACTTTTGTTGGCAAAATTAGGTTTCTGCTTTTTAATAAGCTGTCTAGGTTGATCATTGCTTTTCTTCCAAAGAACAAGTGTCTTTTAATTTCATGGCTGCTGTCACAATTTGCAGTGATTTTGGAGTCACCCCCCCAAATAAAGTCAGCCACTGTTTCCACTGTTTTTCCATCAATTTGCCATGAAGTGATGAGACCAGATGCCATGATCTTAGTTTTAAACCAGGTTTTTCACTCTCCTCTTTCACTTTCATCATGAGGTTCTTTAGTTCTTCTTCACTTTCTGCCATAAGGGTGGTGTCATCTGCATATCTGAACTTATTGATATTTCTACTGGCAATCTTGATTCCAGCTTGTGCTTTATCCAGCCTGGCATTTTGCTTGATATACTCTGCATATAAGTTAAATAAGCTGTGTGGATCACAACAAACTGGAAAATTCTTTAAGAGATGGAAATATCAGAACACTTTACCTGCCTCCTGCGAAATCTGTATGCACTCCAAGAAGCAACAGTTAGAACTGGACATGGAACAACAGACTGGTTCCAAATCAGGAAAGGAGCACATCAAGNTCTCCTGAGAAACCTGTATGCAGGTCAAGAAGCAACAGTTAGAGCCTAACATGGAACAACCAACTGGTTCAAAACTGGGAGAGGAGTACATCAAGGCTGTATATTATCACTCTGCTTATTTAACTTCTGTGTGGTGTATGTCATGTGAAATGCCAGGTTGGATGAAGCAGAAACTGGAATCAAGATTGCTGGGAGAAATATCAACAACCTCTGAAATACAGATGATACCACTCTAATGGCAGAAAGCAAAGAGAAATTAAGAGCCTTTTGATGAGGATGAAAGAGAAGGGTAAAAAAAGCTGGCTTGAAACTCAACATGAAAAAAACTAAGATCATGGCATCTGATCCCATCACTTCATGGCAAATAGATGGAGAAAAAGTGGAAAGAGTGGAAGATTTTCTTTTCTTGGGCTCCAAAATCACTGCAACAGTGACTGCAGCCATGAAATTAAAAGATGCTTGCTCCTTGGAAGAAAGCTATGACAAATCTAGACAGCAAATTAAAAAGCAGAGATAGCACTTTGCTGAAAAATGTTCGTATAATCAAGGCTATGGTATGGATGTGAGATTTGGTACATAAAGAAGGCTGAGGGCCTAAGAATTGGTGCTTTTAAACTGTGGTGCTGGAGTAGACCCTTGAGAGTCCCTTGGACAGCAAGTAGATCAAACCAGTTAATCCTAAAGGAAATCAACCTTGAACATTCATTGGAAGGACTGATGCTGAAGTTGAAACTCCAATACTTCAACCACCTGATGTGAAGAGCCAACTCATTAAGACCCTGATGTTGGGAAAGATTGACGGCAAAAGAAGGCAGTTGCAGAAGATGAGATGGTTAGATAGCATCAACGACTCAATGGATATGAATTTGAGCAAATGGGAAATAGTGGAGGACAGAGGAACCTGGTGTACTGCAATCCATGGGACCACAAAGAGTCAGACATGACTTCGCAACTGAACAACAACATAATTTATAGAGCATGTACTATAGACCAATCTCTCTTCTATATGCTATGGTTAATGTTTTACAACATTAATCTAAGATTCCAAACATACTCATTTATATACTAAGAATATACAAATTATCAGAACAGTACAAATTCAGATCCTTTTACTCAGATCTGTTGGATCTTTTTGTAATAAACCCGTGACTAAAAAATATTACTTTAGCTACTCACACACATTGAAATACACATGAAATCCACCAAAAATTAAAGATCTACTATTGAAAAATATTCCAGACATAGATTATCTTATGGAAAAGTTTAAACAACCTATTTAGAGCACAGAAAGATATAGAACAATTTGTTGTATTTGATAATTTTAAAATAAGTAATTTTAATATTCATAAATTATAGAAATATAATGAGCAACCAATATTCACTACTCAGATTAAACAAATATAAAACAGCTTATGTGTTTCAGATCTTTTTTAAAGAAACCTGTGTAGGCTTCTTTCGCCCCATGTCTTTTCCTCATTGTCCTTACAGGTCAAGTAGTGTTACTTCATATGATTACAAAAATATATAATAAAGAAATTAATGCCTTTTCAACAATGGAATCATTCATGTAGCATTCTATACCATGTTTTTCATTCATTTAACATTCTGTCTTTGATTTTCATTCATGTAATAGGTGTAGATTAAATGTATTCATTTCCAATTACATTGTTATACATGTCATATTAACTGTGTTTAATCTTTACAGTTATCCAGTGAAGTCTATATTACTATTGCCATTGTTTTTTCCATGAAGAAAATGAAACAGAGATTATGTGAACTCTTCAAGATTATATAGTTAGTCAAATGGAAACCAGGATTTGAGTCAAGGCCATCTGGTTTCTTTTCTCTGCTTGTTGTAGCCACTTTGTTACACTGTCACTCACCATTATAATTTCTATTGTTTAATTGTAATGCAATGTTTCCTTAAACTTTTCTTTTTTTTTAAATAAAAACCATAAATGTTACATTTAATAGTTACACTCCTCATTCATGCCTATGTGTCTGTGTGTGTGTGTGTGTGCTCAGTTGCTTTAGTCATATCTGACTCTTTGTCACCCTGTGGACTATAGCCTGCCAAGCTCCTCTGTCCATGGGCTTCTCCAGGCAAGATAGAATACTGGATCGATTGCCATGCTCTCCTCTAGGGGATCTTCCCTACCCAGGGATGGAACTCCTGTCTCCTGAATGGCAGGCATATTCTTTCTCACTGAGTCACTGAGGAAGCCCCACATACATACATACACATATATACATATGCATATAAGTGTGTACATGTGCATNATGTATCATCCTTTTCATATATTGTGTTGGATTTGATTTGGTAGAATTTTGTTAAAAACTCATCTATATGTGGGGTTGTTTTTTCAGCTTTATTGAGGTATAATTGACAAAATTGTCATGTATTTAAAGTCCTACAGCATGATTTTATATCTATATACATTGTGAAAGGATCCCCATAACTGTCTACTCCTTTTTTTGAAGTGGATGCCATCCACCATTCAGTCTGGAACAATTAGTATTAGGGTTAGGGTTAGGTTTTTTTGTAGTAACACTGATTTGTAACATTATGTAATTTTCATGTGTACAACATTACAATTTGACTTCTGTATAGCCCAGAGCATGCTCACCACCAAAAGTCTAGTTTCTATCCAACACCACAGCACTGATGCCCATTACCCATTTCTCCCTATCCCCATACCTGTTCCCCTCTGGTAGCCACCAATCTGTACTCTATACCTAGTTTGTTTTTGTTTTGCTTGTTTTTTAAAATATTCCACATATGAGTGAAATCATACAAATGTCTTTCTCCATCTGACTTATTTCACTTAGCATAATGCCCTCATTCATCCTGTCACAAATGGCAAGATTTCATCCTTTTTTAAGGCTGAGTAGTATTTTATTGTGTGTGTGTGTATATGTATATACATATATATATAGAGAGAGAGAAAGCATCTTTTTACTCATTCATTTGTGTATCTACATTTATGAGGGATATCTGATCTGTAGTTTTCTTTTTTAATAGACTTTATTTTTAGAGCAATTTTAGATTCATAGCAAAACTGAGAGAAAAGTACAGAGATTTTTCCATATACCCCCTGCCCCCACACGTGCATAGCCTCCCCCATTAACAACATCCTGCACCACTGATGAACCTACATTAGCACATCATAATCACTCAGTTCATAATTTACATTAGAGTTCGCTCTTGGTATTATACACTCCGTAATATGCATCCATTACAGTATCATACAAAGTATTTTTGCTTCTTTAAAAATTCTCTGTGCTCTGCCTATTTATCCCTCACCCTTTCCCCCTAGTCCCTGGCTACCACTATCTTTTTATTGTCTCCTGAGTTTTGCCTTTTCCAGAATGTCATGTATTTGGAATCATACCTATTCAGATCAGCTTCTTTAACTTAGTATATACATTTAAGTTTCCTCTCTGTTCTTTCATGGCTTGATAGCTCATTTCTATTTAGCACTTAATAGTATTTCATTGTCTGGATGTACCAGAGTTTATAGATCCCTTCAGCCACTGAAGGACATATTGGTTGCTTCCAAGTTTTGGTAATTACGAATAAGGCAGTTATAGACATCCACATGCAGGTTTTTGTATGGACATAAGTTGTCTTTGTATATTTTGTATACAAAGACATAAATTCTTTGTATATTTTGGATAATATTCCTTTACCAAATAGCTCTTTTTCAAATATTTTCTCCCAGTTTGTGACTGGTCTTTTCATTCTCCTCACTGTCTTTCACAGAGCAGAACTTTTTAATTTCAAAGAAGTTCAGCTTATCNTTTGTATACAAAGACATAAATTCTTTGTATATTTTGGATAATATTCCTTTACCAAATAGCTCTTTTTCAAATATTTTCTCCCAGTTTGTGACTGGTCTTTTCATTCTCCTCACTGTCTTTCACAGAGCAGAACTTTTTAATTTCAAAGAAGTTCAGCTTATCAATTCTTTCTTACATTGATCATGTATTTGGTGTTGTAGTTTAAAAGTCATTACCAAACCCAAGGTGGTCTAGATTTTTCTCCTATAGTATCTTCTAGTGAAGAGGAAAAGTTAAAATTTTATATAACCTCCTGCTCCTTCTGCCTCTGTAACTCAGCTTGCTTCTTGCAAAGTTATCACAAAGGTCACATAGTCTCAGAAAGTGGAGACTTACAATACTAGAAACTGGAGCTTATTCACCCTTGTCCTGCTTTTCGGAACTGCCCAGCCCCTGCAAACCTGCTTAATCATGCCTGTCCGTGTAAAGGTCAGGCATCTGCCTCTCCATCTTGACTGTTGTTCCCAGGCTCACGCAAAACCCCTTAGTTTAAACCAGCCTATTAACAGCTAGTGCTGCGCACTATAGTCTGTCTATAAAAACTCTGTAAACCCTTTGTTTGGGGCTCAGAGCTTGGAGTGTTAACTCCTCTGGGCCTGTCAACATAATAAACCTGAGATCTCCAACTCTCTAAGTGTGATGCTTGGTTTCTCGGTTACTGGTTTCTGCAACACTAGGAGTTCTATAGTTTTGTATTTTACATTTGGGTCTGAGTTAATTTTTGTGAAGGGTATAAGTTCTGTGTCTAGATTGCTTTTTTTGGCATGTGGATGTCCAGTTGTTTCAGTACCATTTATTTTATTGTGATAAGAACTCTTTAACTTAAGATCTACTCTGTTAACAAATTCTTAAGTGTACAAATTATTATTGCTGACTATATAGATACAATGTTACACAGTATCTCTCTAAAGATTACTCATCTTGCTTGACTGAGACATTATGCCCATTGATCAGTAACCCCATTTCCCTCTCACCCCAGCCCTTGACAACCACCATTCCATTCTTTGACTCTATGAGTCATATGAGTTGATTCATGCAGTATTTTTCCTACTGTGACTGGCATATGTCACTTAGCATAATGTCCTCAGAGTTATCCCTGTTGTTGCATATTGCAATTTTCATATTTTTAAAGGCTGAACAGTATTCCGCTGTATGTATATACCATGTTTTCTTCATCCATTCACCTGCCAATGGACATTTAGGTTGTTTAGACCTCTTGGTTATTGTGAATAGTGCTGCAATCAACATAGGAGTGTTCATATCTCTTTGAAATACTGTTTTCAATTCTTTTGGCTAAATAACCAGAAGTGGGATTCTTGGATCCTATGATAGTTCTATTTTTAATTTTTGAGAACCTGCCATACTGTTTTACCACAGTAGTTATACTATTTTGNAATCAACATAGGAGTGTTCATATCTCTTTGAAATACTGTTTTCAATTCTTTTGGCTAAATAACCAGAAGTGGGATTCTTGGATCCTATGATAGTTCTATTTTTAATTTTTGAGAACCTGCCATACTGTTTTACCACAGTAGTTATACTATTTTGCATCCCCACCAACAGTGTGCAAGGGTTATAATTTCTCCCTATTCTCACCAACATTTTTGTTGTCCTTGTTGTTGTTGTTGTTGAAAATAGCCATCTTAACAGGTGTCAACAGCCTGTTGAAAAGAATGTCTTTGTCTCATTGTTATTACCTTTGCTCCTTTGTCAAAGATCAGTTGACCACATATATGTGGGTCTATTTCTGGGCTCTCCTCTCTGTTCCACTGATCTATTTGTCTATTCTTTTGCCAATACCACACTGTCTTAAATACTAGGTTTTATAGTAAGTCTTAATATCAGGTAACATCAGTACTCCAAATCTGTTCTTCTCTATCAATACTGACTGGGCTATACTAGATCTTTTGCCTCTCCATTTTACATTTTAGAATCTGTTTGATTTCCATAAAATAACTTCCATGGATTTCTTTGTCTGGTTTTGATATAAGATTAGAGTAATATTGGACTTTCCTGGTGGTTCAGATTGTAAAGAATCTGCCTGCAATGAGGGAGATCTGGGTTTGATCCTTGGGTCAGGAAGATCCCCTGGAGGAGGGCATGGCAACCCACTCCAGTATTCTTGCCTGGGAGCTCCAATGAACAGAAGAGCCTGGTGGACTACAGTCCAAGGGGTCACAAAGACTCAGACACAACAGACTGACTAACACTTTCACTTTTTTTTTCATTCAGGGTAAATATTGAACTCATAGAATATGTCAGGAAGTATGCCTTCCTTGTAGTAGGCAGAATTCTAATACAGCTTCCAAGATTCCCAGCTCCTGATGTACATATACTTTCTCTCAGTTATTTAATTAAACATGAATCTAGTTACTAGAAAAAGCAAGAGAATTCCAGAAAAACATTTACTTCTGCTTCATTGACAAAGTTAAAGCCTTTGACTGTGTGGATCACAACAAACTGTGGAAAATTCTTCAAGAGATGGAAATATCATACCACCTTACCTGAGAAACCTGTATGCAGGTCAAAAAGCAACAATTAGAACAAGATATGAAACAATGAACTGGTTCAAAATTGGGAAAGGAGTATGTTGAGGCTGTATGTTGTCACCCTACTTATTTAACTTATATGCAGAATACATCATCTGAAATGTCAGGCTGGATGAAGCACAAGCTAGAATCAAGATTGCTAGGAGAAATACCAATAACCTCAGATATGCAGATGATACAACTCTAATGGCAGAAATTGAAGAGAAACTAAAGAGCGTCTTGATGAAGGTTAAAGAGGAGAGTGAAAAAATGGCTGAAAACTCAACATTCAGAAAACTAAGATCATGGTATCCAATCCCATCACTTCATGGCAAATGGACGTGGAAAAAGTTGAAACAGTGAGAGACTTTATTTTCTTGGGCTCCAAAATCACTGCCGATGGTGACACTTCTTTTTTCCCAAGGGTATTTTTTCCTTAAACCAGGCAGCAGCCCCTCCAAAGAAAGTTGGCATTCCTCGAAGGGTGAGAGGGTGTCCCGAGCACCATCCAATCAAGAAAGGAATGTATTTGATTCGAACTCAAGGTTCACATGATCTCTCTTCAAGGTTCATGCTTCTGTCTCCTCTCTGTGAGTTCTATTCCTTCTCTGAGGGCAGGGAATAAACACGTGGAGATTGAGCAGCACCCATCAAGCCCCACACATGAACATCCTTTCCCCCACGTTCCCTTTAAGGTCTATTGAGTCTTAAGACACCGATCAAGTGAGTTTTCCACAGCAAGGACACAGTGATCTGATCCCAAGGGCACAGCGATCCCTTCCAAAAGAGAACATTCATTCACTCCCAAAGTCTAGTCTCGCTCGCCTTCACAACTCCTCTATTTCCTTTTCGATGTTCCAAATCCACGGATGAACATATTTTCCCAGCTGCCTAAGGCTACGGAGGCCTGGTGGCACACACTGACTCCACCCTGAGAAAAGCCCCATGCTGATGGAGACTCTCCCCC
>SJYV01015492.1:0-24938 GCA_006410875.1 Neotragus pygmaeus | reverse complement strand
ATATATATATATATATATATATGTTAAACTGAGTCATTTTGCCATGCAGAAGAAATTAACACACTGTAAATCATCTATACTTTTAATAAAGTTAAAAAATAAAAATAAGTAGCATCTCTTTATCATTATCTTAATTTCTGTTGGATCTGGACTCCCCTGGCAGTCCAGTGGTTAAGACTCTACACTTCTACTGCATGAGGCGTGGTTTCAATCCCTGCTCAGTGAAGTAAAGTTCCTGAATGTCACGTGGTACAGCCAAAAAAAGTCATTCCTATTATGAGTCATTTGGATCATCTTTCCTTTTTCCTTCATCAATCTGGCTAGAAGTTTATCAGTTCTAATGATCTTCCCAAAGAGCCAGCTATTGGTTTCTCTTCTTTTCTCTATTGTTTTCTGTTTTCTACTTCAGTGATTTCTGCTCTTTATTATTTTCTTTCTTCTGCTTACTTTGGGCTTCCCTTGTGGCTCAGCTGGTAAAGAACCCACCTTCAATGCAGGAGATCCGGGTTGATTCCTGGGTTGGGAAGATCTCCTGGAGAAAGGAAAAGGGACCCATTGCAGTATTCTGGCCTGGAGAATTCCATTGACTGTATAGTCCATGGGGTCGCAAAGAGTCAGACATGACTGAGTGACTTTCACTTTCACTTTCTGCTTACTTTAGGTTTGATTTACTCTTTTTATCATAATTTCTTAAGAAGCTGAGGTCATTGGTTTGAGACTTCTTTTCTAGTGTAAGCATTTAATGCTATAATTTTCTCTCTAAGCACTGCTTTTGCTACATTCCATACATTTTGATATATTTTAATTTCATTCAACTTTTTAATTTTTCTTAGGATTTCGTCTTTGACCCATGGTGTGCTGGTTATCAACTTATTGCCACTCAACTTCAAATTCACCCTTTCTGCCTGTTCTGTGGTAAAGAAACAACTTTAACTATTTTCCCTTTGCCAGCTGGCACTGAAGCTTTCTCAGTAGAGGGTGCTGGAGAGATCCTGCAAGAAGAAAAGAGGTTTCCTTCCTGATTCCTGCATGCTCGATTGACAGGCTCTTTCTGCATGGGTTTTTCTAGCATCAGACTCCTGCAACACTCGCAATTCTTCCAGGGCCTGATTTCTATAGTGCATAGTGACCAGGAGTACCCAGTGAACTGCAGCTTTCTCCTCCTTCCAGAACTCACCCTTAGGCAGTTTGCAAGCAAGCAGAATGCTTCTGGATCTTGCCACACTCACAGCTTCCCTGGAGCCCGGCTCCTGAGGTGCAGAGAGGCCAGCAGCACTCAGTGAACAGCTTTCTTCCACCTCCCAACAGGGAGATTTCTGGCAAGTTCCACCAGTATGGCATCACAATGACTTCACCCTGAAGTACGATCACGCCTCTCCAACAAGATCTGGATCTCAGCCTCGGGGGCATTTGTCAACCTAGGGACAGTGACTACTCCTTTTGCAGAGGTGTGAGGCTTTTGGGATCTTAGTTCCCTGACCAGTGACTGAACCTGGCCCTTGGCAGTGAAAGCACTGAGACCTAATCACTGGACCAGTAGGGAATTCCCCTGTGACTACTTCTTATATCTGCCATTTCTATGTTCTTTAGAGTCCTCCTCACATCTTACTAGCCAATCCCTCATTATTTCAATCTCCTGTTATAGGTAATTCCTTATATTAACTTTCCCTATTCAAATTCCTGTGTTATCCCTCTCTCCAGATAGAGCTCAGGCTGATACAGAGTTGTTACCAGGAGTGGTGCCAGGAAATAGATTTGCAGAGATGGGACTTTGGAATTGGTGTCTTCATTCCTCTAGCCTTACTCACGGTGATGAACTCCTTGCCACTGAGAGATGGGTGCTAGTAACAGAGGCATCACAATTAATCAGCCTATGGTTGATTGTGATGAAGTGCCAAATGAAGCACACGTCCTGGAAGCCAAAATGGCTGCTGCACTTGACTATTATAGTCGTGACCATGACTATGAATATCGTGATGAGGGAGAGATTATTTTGAATGCACTTGGTCATTTACAAAGAGAAAAATAACAAGCTTGGGTCCATTCATTTCTCAGTTCAAGTCACAACCTAAGAACCAGAGAGCTTTCCTGATGCCTAGCAACAGGGTTAATATTGTTAAACATCTAACACATGTTTAATTGTATAAATTGCTGAATTACAATGTCAGTTGAATTCAGTCTTGACAAGTTTCTCATGTGAAAGTTATGGTATTGACTGGTAAAGAATGGAATCCTGAAACTTGGAATGGGAACATCTGTTTGGCCCCAGATGAAACTCACAGTCTTGAACTACCAAGTCATTCTGAGCCTTCCTTACTAATGGAAGTAGCTTGCCTTTCAGTGTCCCAAACTAACCTTTCTCTCTTTGAAAATGCTGTGATAAACTCAACTGGTCCAGGTGCCTTGAAAAGAGATGCTCATTCTCAAGACCCACCACAACCACCCCCTACATTGACAGACCCATCAGTTCAGTTCAGTCACTCAGTCGTGTCCCACTCTTTGTGACCCCATGAATCGCAGCACACCAGGCCTNTTAAAACTCAATATTCAAAAAGTGAAGATTATGGCATCACTTCCCATAACTTCATGGCAAATAGATGGGGAAACAATGGAAACAGTCAGAGAGTTCATTTTCTTGGGCTCCAAAATCACTGCAGATGGTGACTGCAGCCATGAAATTAAAAGACACGTGCTCCTTGAAATAAAAACTATGAGAAATCTAGACAGTGTGTTAAGAAGCAGGGGCCAACACTTTGCCAACAAAGGTCTGTATAATCATAGCTATGATTTTTCCAATGATCATAAACTGATGTGAGAATTAGACCATAAAGAAGACTGAAGACCAAAGAGTTGGTGCTTTTGAGTTGTGGTGTTGGAGAAGACTGTTGAGAGTCACTTGAACTGCAAGGAGATAAAACTAGTCTATCCTAAAGGAAATCAGTCCTGAATATTCATTGGAAGGACTGATGCTGAAACTGAATCTATAATACTTTGGTCACCTGATGAGAAGAGCTGACTTATTTGAAAAGACCTTGATGCTGGGGAAGATTGAGGGCAGGAGGAGAAGGGGACGACAGAGGATGAGATGGTTGGACGGCATCACCGACACAATGGACACGAGTTTGAGCAGGCTCCAGGAGATGGTGAAGGACAGGGAGACCTGGCATGCTCCATGGGCTTGCAAAGAGTTGGAGATGACTGAGCAACTGAACAGCAACAACATCGATTGGTGCATCGATGAATCAAACACGTGGAGATTCTATGGGATGCACTCTATTCTTCAACATAGCACAAAAGCTGGAATGTGAACTTTGAAACACTTAAGTGTTTCAATGGAAACCTATAGAAACAATTTTTAATGAGAATGTTGGAGTGCAGGATCAGTGGGTCTACAGTCACTATAGCACAGGGCCCCGCCCATCAGAAATGATGTTGATTGTGAGCATCAGTCATGACTATACTGTGCAGATCAGTAGATGACCAGTTCGGTTGGATCCAGTTAGGACACGCCTGCACTCCCGTTGTGTGCCAATTGAAAGTGACCTCCTCACCTAATTATTAACTATGTGGTTTAGGATATATTGTGCCTTGGCTATGCCAAAGCAAGCAATTAGAGTCCAAGGTAGTTAAATTCGTTCTCTTAAGCTCCACGATAACAGACTAAATACCTCTGTCCTGCCTTGCTTAACTCTAAAAGTACTCATGCTTAACCAGACTAGTCAATTAGCAGAATGAATGGACAAATCACCTTAAATCTTTTAATAATCTGAATAAAAACATAAGATCCAAAGTAATTTTTTCAGTTACTGATAAAGTACAAGATTTTTTATGTTGCTTTATTGTGCTGTGATTAAAAATGCAATACATAATCACTAAGACTGTTCAGAAAATGCTGGTAAGTGTGAAAACTATATTGTATAAAAACTATACTTGTGTATGGAGCACAAATAAAGGATAATGAAGGTGGCACCATTATCTCAGAAAAATTTTCAGTACTTTGAGTGAAACTGGTTTACACATAGAGATGTCATAGGTTATGAAGCTTATGATGAACAAACAAAACCTAGCTAGCCAATAAAAACACTTCAAATTGAGTTTTCATTAAATATTAAGAGCCATGAAACATACAAATACATACACATATCAAATATCTTTATTGCCATTGCAAGCAATGTGTCTCATATTTTTTAGATTACCATGAGTTATTAATGTGCTTTGCCAAGGCATGGCTAAAGATATTGTATGCAATCTTAGAGTGAATTCAGTTGTTATACTTTGAAAAATATAGTATATGCAAAAATAACTGCATATGGACTGCGTCTGTTTTTAGACCTCTGTTTTCTGGGCTTTGCAGTATCATATAAAATTACATTTAAAATATACATGCTTTCTTAACTTGTGAAAACCACCTCTCTACTTGCTGGTAGTTTTTCTGTTTAATGTTGTTTTGCCTTTATGCACATGTGGGTTTGTGTGCAAATGAACTAGAATTTTTAGTAAAATCTCCCCACATTTCCATTCATGATGCGGGCTTCCCAATTGAGGTACACAGCATAGTGAGTCAGCCATTCAAATCCTTACTAAAATAATTAAATCTTAATTGGGGGAGTTAAAAATTATAAAAATGAGTTCAGAAGACAATAAGTTCGTCAGAACCTGAAACATTAAAGAGATTCAGCCCTGCAATTTTGCTTAACATGCACATTCAGAAGCCAGAATCAGAGGGGAAATTTCATACATGCAGATGAGCACTTGTGAGCAGCTCACAAAATAAATGCTATTTAGTCTGAAAAGCCCTGTGATTTGGGAGCCAATCTGCTAGATAGATGCCAAATTAACTGATAATTGCCCGAAGCTGAAACTAGCCATACTGTCTGGTACTGATAAGTACTTGAAAAATAACATTTTCATAATTGCATGAATCTCTATTAAAGGAAATAAACCTGTAAAAATCAGAGCAACACCAAAAACCAAACGTACTGCTAATGCAAATTACTCCTTTGTTAGAGAATAATATCTTTTTTTTTTTTTTAACATTGCTTAAAGAGATTCAATTGAAAAGCTAAATCCATAATGATATAGCACCTTATGCTTGGGTAATGACTCCATTTACATAGTCTGTGCGTGCCCACACATGGATGATACACTGTGGCTGTGTAGGGGGGTAAAGGAGTTTATAAGATAAACAGCTGTTAATACTTGGCATTCATAAAAATGACTGGTTTTGCCGAGCACCAGAGTAGAGTCATCTGCGCTGGTTTCTCCCCTCCCTCCTAGAAGATGACACCTCCTGTAGAATGTTTGCATAGTCAAATATCATACAGTCCACATATCGTATATATGGTTCTTATTGCTAGGAAGAAGAATATAGACATACTTTTATTGCCCTTCAATTCCTGTGAAGTTTCTCCAAAATATGAACTTGTCACTTTAGGTAATTATTTGTCTCCTGGGTCATAAGGCAGTTCTATTTGCAATTTTTTAAGGAATCTCCACACTGTTTTCCACAGTGGCTGTACTAGTTTACATTCCCACCAACAGTGTAAGAGGGTTCCCCTTTCACTGTTATGTAAGAAACGAATCACCAGTCTCTATTTGATACAGGATGCAGGATGCTTGGGGCTGGTGTACGGGGATGATCCAGAGAGACGTTGGGGGGTGGGAGGTGGGAGGGAGATTCGGGATTGGGAGCTTGTGTGTACCTGTGGTGGATCCATGTCGATGTATGGCAAACCCAATAGAGTATTGTAAAGTTAAATTTAAAAATAAATAAATAAATAAATTAAAAAATTATTTGTCTCCTATATTTGCAAATTAGAGAAGCAAAAAATGAGGCATAAGATTTTATAGTTTAGAGAAATGTTTACTCATAATTGCTACTACTATATTGCCATATTTTCTTATATAACTTAACTGTGCAGTGCTTATACCTAACTTACTGTGTAACTTTCTCTTGAGTAGAATAACTGATTTTAGATTAAAAGAAGAGACACAAGCTAACTTTTAAAATATAGGACAATTTAGCTATGAACATATCGATGAAATTGTTATTTACAGAAGGTGCCGTTCTAAAATGTCCATGAACATAGGGCTGGCAGGTGGGGAGACGTAGCTTGTTTGGACAGAGTTGGCGATACTTACATTCTGGTCAAGTAACGCAAGAAATCAAATTAGTTTGCAACTTTGATTTGAAAATCAAAGTAATATTTGAGCATTACTATGATAATGTGTGAGATTAGTGCAATTGTGTGGTAGTTTGAGCAATCTTTGGCATTGCCTTTCTTTGGGATTGGAATGAAAGCTGACCTTTTTCAATCCTGTGGCCACTGCTGAGTTTTCCAAATTTTCTGGCATATTTAGTGCATCGCTTTCACAGCATCATCTTTCAGGATTTGAAATAGCTCAACTGGAATTCCATCACCTCCACTAACTTTGTTCGTAGTGATGCTTCCTAAGGTCCACTTGATTTCACATTCCAGGATGTCTGGCTTAGGTGAGTGATCATGCCGTGTTGGTTACCTGAGTCATTAAGTTCTATTGTGTATAGTTCTTTTGTGTATTCTTGCCACCTCATCTTAGTACCTTCTATTCTGCTATTCCATACTGTTTCTTTCCTTTATTGTGCCCATCTTTGCATGAAATGTTCCTTTGGTATCTCTAGTTTTCTTGAAGACTTTTCCCCATTCTATTGTTTTCCTCTATTTCTTTGCACTGATCACTCAGGAAGGCTTTCTGATCTCTCTTTGCTATTTTTTGGAACTCTGCATTGAGATGGATATATCTTTCCTTTCTCCTTTTCCTTTCACTTCTCTCCTTTTCTCAGCTATTTGTAAGGTCTCCTCAAGCAACCATTTTGCTTTTTGCCTTTTCTTTTTCTCGGAGATTGGGGCTTTCCAGGTGACAGAGTGGTACAGAACCTACCTGCCAATGCAGGAAAAGACGTGGGTTCTCCCCAGGTTGGGAAGAGCCCCTGGAGGAGAAACGGCAACCCACTCCAATCTTCTTGCCTGGGAAATCCTGTGAACAGAGGAGCGTGGCAGGCTATAGTCCATGGGACCGCAAAGATTTGGGCACAACTGTGTGACTAACACTCCTTTCCTGGAGGTGGTTTTGACCACTGCCTCCTGTATAGTGTTACAAACCTCTGTCCACAGATCTTCAGGCACTCTATCAGATCTAATCCCTTGAACCTCTGTGTCACTTCTACTGTATAATTAATTGTAAGGGATTTGATTTAGGTCACATCTGAATGGTCTAGTGGTTTTCCCTACTCTCTTCAACTGAAGTCTGAATTTGGCAATAAGGAGTTCATGTTCTGAGCCACAGTCAGCTCCCGCTCTTGTTTCTCCTGACAATATAGTTTCTCCATTTTTGGCTACAAGGGCATAGTCAGGTTTTTTAAAAAAAGAGATACCAGTTTGAGATATTTTGAGGTTGGGAGTAGTGTCCTCTTCCTTGGTATCTGGGACAAGTCCATATAACATCACTCTTGGAAAATCTTCCCTTTGTGTATCTGCAATATAATCACTGATATTAGTTATTTCTCAAACCGTTGTGAAATGGGAACCCACTCCAGCATTCTTGCTTGGGAAATTCCATGGACAGAGAAGTCTGGCAGGCTACTGTCCATGGGGTTGCAAATTACATCAGGGGAGGAATGTTATTCCCCATCTCTATCAAGACACAGACTCTTGAATCTAACTTTGGTTCTATTTTGGCTTCCTTCCCTCTTTAAATATATGCCTGTGATCTCATCTTTTACATTTAGCTTGCTGTGCTGATTAACTTTGTCAGAATAAGTCACTTGAAAACAACCACAAATTTCTTTGTGGATAAGACAGCTATTTATTTTTACATATGTGCAAGCCCACTGTGTTTCATCTTTTTGGGGCTGGATTTGTTTCAAAACTCTCCAAGTTTGGTGGATAGGCTTCAGCAGCTCTACTTTCCACATTTTCCCTCCTTTGGACTCGTAGGCTGTGTTACCAGGATCTGTTATTTTTATAATGGTGGAGCTGCAAAGGAGCATGTAGAAATGTGTGTGATGTTTTAAATCCTATTATCAGAACTATCAACTGATGCAAGTCATATGGCCAGACTGAAGTCCAAGAATGAGAAATTAAATCCACCCCTTTAGTGCAAACTAATAGCATGACAAAAGTTGTGGATTCCAACAAGATTAAAGAGGGGAGACCAATAATGAATCTACCACATCTTCTTTCCGTGCCTCTGGGTTTTTTATTTCTCTTATCTGCTTGAAGAAACTGGAGTTACTTCAGTGCTCAGGCAATGAATGGTACATTGGGTCTCAATTTTTGCATTACTGGGAAATCACAGAAATTTGTTTTTTAGTTGATATTCCATGAGAATATTTGGGATTCAGTACAAGATAGGATTTATAACTAGATGATGGTTATGCCTGATAAAGTTAATAGAAACATGATATATACAATCTGAAGTCATTAAATATTTATGTTGACTGACTTGCAAAATTTGTCTTATTTCCATATAGCTGTATGTTCATGATATTAATCAAAAACCACTTCTAAGTACTGGGAAGATTTTAATAAGTATGTTTCTGATGAACCTCTTTCAGTTCAGTTCAGTTCAGTCGCTCAGTCGTGTCCGACTCTTTTGTGACCCCATGAATTGCAGCATGCCAGGCCTCCCTGTTCATCACCATCTCCCGGAGTTCACTCAGACTCATGTCCAACGAGTCCGTGATGCCATCCAGCCCTCTCATCCTCGGTCATCCCCTTCTCCTCCTGCCCCCAATCCCTCCCAGCATCAGAGTCTTCTCCAATGAGTCAACTCTTCACATGAGGTGGCCAAAGTACTGGAGTTTCAGTTTCAGCATCATTCCTTCCAAAGAAATCCCAGGGTTGATCTCCTTCAGAATGGACTGGTTGAATCTCCTTGCAGTCCAAGGGACACTCAAGAGTCTTCTCCAACACCACAGTTCACAAGCATCTGTTCTTCGGCGCTCAGCCTTCTTCACAGTCCAACTCTCACATCCATACATGACCACAGGAAAAACCATAGCCTTGACTAGATGGACCTTAGTTGGCAAAGTAATGTCTCTGACAGAACGTGGTCCACTGGAGAAGGGAATGGCAAGCCACTTCAGTATTCTTGCCTTGAGAACCCCATGATGAACCTCTTTAACAACTCTTTAATAACTTGTCTTTCCTTGTTCCCCCAATAGAAAATATTTCTTGTTATTCTTTGTCATAAGATTCCTAATTTCCTAATTGGTTTCCCAAGATTGCTACTATGAATTTTGAGATAAGAATGCATCTTTAGTGTGTTTATCTCTGCATCTCTGTTTTAGATGTTGAATAGACAACTTATGCTTTTATTTCGGTGGAAACTCTTGAAGATGACAACAGAATTATGTGTATGGATGTGTATAAATGTGTGTGTGTGTGTGTGTGTGTGTGTGTGCATGCCTGGGTGTATATATCTCTCTCATTGTCTCCCATAACGTGAAGCAAATTTACAGGGACTTTCCTATGTGTGAAGCATTCTTGTTACTCTGGCTACATCGAGCTATGGTGAAACAGAAGGTGGTAAAATAGAAAGTCCCCTTGATGGTCTTGATCTCCAAACATAGTTTCAGTGGTAAAACTATTGAAATAAGCACTTTAGTTAAATATAACATCATCATTCTTTACAAGTAACATAAATAATATATTTCCATTGAATTGCTCTTTATAAAGAGCTGAAAATAAACAAAACCCAAAATTTTAAATGTGGTTAATTTTAATTTTCAAAACTCACTCTGTCTTTGCCAGAGATTAAAAATGTGATGTTACTTTTAGCTTAAATTCAGCATATAATTGTATCTTTCTTTTTGTTTCTTTGTTATATTATCTTCCTTTATTCATATGGACCAACTGAAGAAGTGCATAGATTTTCCCAATTCCAAAAATGGCAGATAAATGGGGAAACAAATTAACCCTATCCTGTTTGTGTTCAGTCACTTCAGTCATGTCCAACGCTGTGTGATCCTATGAACTGTAGCCCATCCTGTGTCCATGGGATTCTCCAGGCAAGAATTCTGGAGCGGACTGCCATTTCCTCATCCAAGGGATCTTCCTGACCCAGGGGTCAAAGCCACTTCTCTTAAGCCTCTTGCATTGGCAGGCAGGTTGTTTACCAACTGAGCCACCTGGCAAAATTATTTTAAAAAATAAAATTGAATACATAAAGAGAAAAACTACTGTGACTTATTTGCTCTGAGGACTTTAACATTCCACACAGGCATTAAAACGTTGCACATGGAATTTGTCAGTATGCAAATCTAATCATATTAGGCAATTTAAAAAATGCTTTTCTTCTCTTTAATGTTGTTTGTATACTGAAGAAAGTATATTTGAAAAACAAATCACTTTATGTTTAACCCTTTATTAATTTTGCCTTTTATGCAACAACTCAGTAACATAATGCTATTAGAAGTAAAGATGATCAGTTTTTCAACTAAAGAGCATAAATATGTATATGTGTTACATATTATTTTATATTTTTATATTATATATTTATAATTTTTTTGCTTCTGTCAATGTTCATGTGGATACTTGGGTGGTTTTCATATTTAACTCTAATTTTTTGACTTCAATTACTAAGAGAAAACTTGATAACAATTTTAGAAAATACAAATACTGTGTTAAGACTTCCAGTACTTCTCTGAGAATGCATTTTAGAAGGCTCAGATCATGAAGTATTTCACTATGATTTACAACTTTAGGACAGGTGTCTTCAGAATCTCACACAAGAGTTATATTTACTTACATACATATGTCAAATACAAATTGAGCATGTAAATCTGGGAGACAGTCTAGGTGAAATCCAGTTCTAGCTAAAATTCTTTCCTATATCCACTCAAAAATGAAAATCTTAAATTAGGGAGAAATTATTTCCCACTTCAAGTGATTCCAATTACTTTACTTTGCTTAGAATGTTATGGAGGCATTATTTCTAATTCAAAAACAACAAAGATAGATTGACTTTTAATCCAAACTGCCATGTGTCTAAGTAAATAGACTTGGTAAAGGCATTGAAGATTCAGTGTTTAAAGTGTTCAGATTTAGTGTTTAGAGTATGCATATAATATATCATCCTATCATTAACTGAACACTTAAATGTGGGGTGCAATTTATGAATTTTTTCCAGAGTTGAAAACATTGAAGCTCAACGTAAATATCCCAAGTAGGAGCCATTTGAATTCTAGCCCAAGTTTCTTTTAAATCTGACTCCATGCTCTGAACTGTTCCTTACATAACATCCATAAAATGAATATACTTTTGTGTAGGGAAATTATCTTAACTGAATGCTTATATATTTGGCCCTCAATAAAGGTTTTCATTTAAACTGCTTTCGTTGCACAACATCTTTTCTAGGAGCTGTCTTTTTTATCATCTTCTCAGTGAGGAATATGAACCTGGGAGACATTAACCAATTTGCACAGCGAAACTCATAGCATAACCATGTAATGAACGCATGTCTTCCAGGCACAGGTCTGTATATTTTTCAACATCTGTGCTTCTTGTCATCTGTTCTAATATAACATGATTATTTCTCCCCAAATAGAGGCAAATCAAGTAGCTGGCACTTTTAAAGAAAACTTCATCTTTTTTTTTTTTTTTCAAATTAGCAGTCTTTCCCCTAATAATGCTGGTATTACAAGATGTGATAGAAAGCTCTTTGGACTAGGAGATATGAGCCCTTCATGGATGTATCAGATTGTGTTACTAATCATTTACTATAGGACACTGCTTCATTCGTTTCTAGTCTAGTGTTATTATAAATAAGTCTGCTATGCTGTACAACTTGGGATATGTTTTTGAATGGACACGAACCTTCATTCAATAGGATAAATGCCCAGGAGTGCAATTCCAGGGCACATGGCCATGAAAATGAAAGTCACTCAGTCATGTCCGACTCTTTGTGACCCCATGGACCACACTGTCCATGGAATTCTCCAGGCCAGAGTACTGGAGTGGGTAGCCTTTCCCTCCTCCAGGGGATCTTCCCAACCCAGGAATCGAACCAGTGTTGCCTGCATTACAGCTGGATTCTTTACCAACCGAGCCATCAAGGGCACATGATAAGTCTGTATTTATTTAGCTTTTAAGAAACCACCAAATAACTTTCCAGTGTAGCATTTTTACATCCCCAACAGCAGTATATGAGTGACCTAGTTTCTCCACATTCTCACCAGCATTTGGAATTGTCACTATTTTTTTTTAAAGCTGTTCTAATAATGTGTAGGGAACAAATGTGATAGTTAGAATAATTGTTTTCATGTGCTTATCTAAAAATGACATAATCTCTATCAAATTCTAGACTTTTTGGATAGATTGATTGTTCTCCTCATCATCAATACTGATTTCCCTTCTTTGCATGGTGGGAGTATTATCATCAGTTTATTCTAGAGGACTTGGAAACTGCCTGAAGAGGTGTATTTTGGTCTAATAGCAATTCCTGGACAGAGCATGAAATGTATGATTAAACATTATTGTTTTATAACTCTGGGTTAGACTCAAAACTCTGAATGGTTTTGTTTGTCTCAACTAGCACAGCCACATTATTTGATGATAAAATCATGGTTGATAGCTTGTATATTGTTTTGACAAGATTCTCAAAGGTAAAAACCAGTCACATAGCAAGATCTTGGCCAGACGGTTGTGTGATATCCAAGCTAACATTATATCCGAGGTCCATTCACACCTTGGATCCTAGGTGTCCTGTGAGGAAGGTGGTGGTTTCCTGTAGGAGATAAAACATTCTATATACCCTGTAGGGGAAGGACCACCGGATCTTGCTTCTGCAAAACTGCTTGGAACCAGCTTTTAGTTGTGACGTGTACTCATTTAATGTTCTTACTGTACTCTGTACTTTTCTTGAAACAAACCTGAAATGCTCGAACATTGTTATTTTGGCCCCTATGCATGCTTTTCTACAATTGAAGTCTGATTTACCACCACAGTTTGCACACCTGGTAATTTTTTTAATCAGATATCAGACATTAAAACACATATTTACTGGGTGTGGGAAATTTTTTGTGTTCCTATAAATATTCATGTGCTTTTATCAGGAGAGCTGTTATTCCATCTTGATCAGCACCAAAATTTTATCCTTTTGGTTCTTGATGTAAGAATTTTAAGTCAGAACAGGAAATAGTTGTTATCATTTTTCATTCACAAAGTCATGTCTGCCACCCCGTGGANTTGCTCAGGAAAAAAACAAACCAGAATCTTAAATTGCTCGGCATCTGAACTCTAAGTTGACCCATGCTGACCACCCTGATCTCTAAACTGGTCCCACTCAGACCTTGATTTCTGTTGTAAGCCCCTTTTATTCGGAGCAGGGAGAATCTTCTTCTTAAGCAGACCCAGCCATTGGTTTCAGGTGCAACACTCATTAGGTGCTTAATGAAGAAGTACCTCAGCTCTGAGGATGTGTGTGAATGAGCTTTGTAAACAGTCAAGGGCCAGATGATGTAGGACTGGAGGCTTCTCCCAGCTAGATGAGGCCTTCCTCTCACACGTGTGTAAGAAAGTGAGCTTCCGTATTTAGCCTATTAAAAATATATTATGGAGGATTTCCCTGGCAGTCCTGTGGTTAAAACTCTGTGCTTCCAGTGCAAGGGTGCAGGTTTAATCCCTGGTGAGGAAACTAAGAGCTCACATGCCAGGTGGCACGAGCAAAAATTTTAAAAAATGTATTACTGAACACCTGTTCTATGTAAGGCACCATCAGAGGCACAACCTGTACATTATTTGTTTATCCTCAGTCTCTGGCACAGGCCTGAGAGAGAGAAGCTGGGTGTTGCTGTACTATGAAGTGAGTCTCAGAGCCCTCCAGGAGCATCTCCACATTCACGGCTCACCTCTGTCTTACTGCAGAGGTTAAAGCCATGGGCTCCTGCGTCAGGCTTGAACGCAGTTTCCCTGTGGTTCACTTGCGAGCTTNAGCAATCCCACTGCTGGGGATACACACCAAGGAAACCAGAATTGAATGAGACATGTGTAACCTGATGTTCATTGCAGCACTGTTTATAATAGCCAGGACATGGAAGGACCCTAGATGTCCATCAGCAGATGAATGGATAAGCAAGCTGTGGTACATATGCACAATGGAGTATTACTCAGCCATTAAAAAGAATGCATTTGGATTAGTTCTAATGAGATGGATGAAACGAGCCTATTATACAGAGTGAAGTAAGCCAGAAAGAAAAACACCAATGATGGCATCCCACTCCAGTACTCTTGCCTGGAAAATCCCATGGACAGAGGATCCTGATGGGCTACAGTCCATGGGGTCGTGAAGAGTCGGACATGACTGAGCAACTTCACTTTCACTTTCATACATTGGAGAGGGAAATGGCAACCCACTCCAGTGTTCTTGCCTGGAGAATCCTGGGGTGGGGGATCCTGGTGGGCTGCTGTCTATGGGGTTACACAGAGTCGGACACGACTGAAGTGACTTAGCAGTAGCAGTATACTGACACATATATATGGAATTCAGAAAGATAGTAATCATGACCCTGTATGTGAGACAACAAAAGAGACACAGACATATAGAACGGACTCTTCGCTNTTACACAGAGTCGGACACGACTGAAGTGACTTAGCAGTAGCAGTATACTGACACATATATATGGAATTCAGAAAGATAGTAATCATGACCCTGTATGTGAGACAACAAAAGAGACACAGACATATAGAACGGACTCTTCGCTTCTGAGGGAGAGGGAGAAGGTGGGATGATTTGAGAGAATGGCATTGAAGCATGTATACTATCATGTAAGAAATGAGGCGCCAGTCTATATTTGATGCAGGATGCAAGACGCTTGGGGCTGGTGCACGGGGATGATCCAGAGAGATGATGTGGGATGGGAGGTGGGAGGAGGATTCAGGATTGTGAGCTCGTATACACCTGTGGTGGATTCATGTTGATGTATGGCAAAACCAATACAGTATTGTAAAGTAGAATAAAGTAAAAATTAAAAAGAAAAAAGAATTACCAGAAAACATCCACCTGTAGTTTACATGTTATTTGTCTTAATATTGATTTCTGATTTCCTAATATGATGAGTTTTATTTTTTAGTAAAATCTGAAATGTTATGGGATGACAAAGGAATTTCATCCACTTTATGGTGGAGATCCACAGGACAGAGAGGTAGGGTCTGGTTTCTGTGTCCTTGACAAGCTTCATATCCACCATTGTTCCCATGTTCAGCAATTGCCAACATACAGCACAGGAAAGGTGTGGCAAGTAATTGATTGATTTGTATCATACAAGGCACCAGCAGAAGCATTTTGGGCCACAAATGGGTATTATTCAGAGAATGACCAAAAAAGTAAAAGATAAACTGATATGTCACCAGACATATGCAAATATTCACTTAGCACTTTAATTCAAATATTTGATAAATACCCATATTTGGTTATCTCTGTATTTCCTTTTTAAAATTATGACCTAAATGTGTAATGAGCTATATGGGCCATGTGACTGTAGTATTATTTTTCCTATATGCTCAGATGCTCAGTCATGTCTGACTCTTAGCGACCCCATAGACTGCAGCCCTCCAGGTTCCTCTGTCCACAAGATTTTCCAGGCAAGAATACTGAAGTGGAATGAGATTTTCCTTCTCCTGGGGATCTTCCCAACCCAGTGATCATAAATTGGTCTCCTGCATTGCAAGTGGATTCTTTACCATCTGAGCCACTAGGGAAATCACACATTTTTCATATGTTTTTGCTTCTCCTGACCAAGCTGGTTATATGGCGTTTATTTTATAAAAGACTGGAAGAAGCAGCTTTTTAAAATTCAGTTTAAAAAGAAATATTTAAAGAATAAATATAGAGATGGTAAAAAACAATGGCTGGAAAGGATGAAGTAATATGTATAATAAAAAGACTGAACAGATTAAAATGTTTTTTTTGTGTGTGTGTGTCTGCACAAATATTTTGGATTCACATTTCTTTACACTTAGCCTTTACACCTAACCTTTTTGTTTCTAAGGAAAATAGATTTTATGTACTTTTTGTCTATCTATTGGCCTTTGCAAACATATACTTTAATAGCAAGTTTATGAAAGAATTAGAAACATATGCAAGGATTTTCTTCATAAAACACAGATGGGCTTAAGTTTTCAGGGAAAGCATCCTTAGAAAAGCAGATTCATTTCAAACGGATTCAAACACATTAAACTTAGTTTTAGATAATCATTGAGCCATCTCAAAACTTGGCAGTATTTCTCACTGCATACCCAAGGTAAAGATTTATAAAGGAATGGAGGAGTACGATGACCATAGCAAATGTCAGGCTGTGAACTTTTAAAATATTAATCCTGTATCTAAAATTTTGAGTTTTTTCAATGATTCCCCTCCTTATTTACCTCACTCCAAAAGTTCTAAGTTTGCATTTTATTTCCATATAGGCAAATGAACTCACCCTATGCTAAGAAATACTTCTTAAATTTTAAAAAGACACAACTCTTAATTTTACCCTGAAATGATTTGCTTTCCATTTTATCAGTTAATTTGCTTGAAAATTCTTAAAGAGGTGATTCCGTGTGCTTATTTCCTATGTTTGCCTAACTAGGTTGGGTTTCCTGTAAAAGCTGATGATTTTCAAAGTGCTTGAAATACAAGGCAAGTACCAGCCAGACACAAGCCAGATCATTCCTGTCATAAATAGAAATGCTTTCCTTATTGACTGCTTTAAACAGAAGTCGCTTTGTGTGGAAACAATCCTTTACAAAATGAAATCATTAAACAAAGGAGCATTTTATTGTTGCATTATTCTGGCAGCTTACTACTGTCTGACAGTATTCCAAACCATTACTGAAAGATGATATGTAGGATAGTAAATGTTATATAGCATGTTACAAAATTTAAAAAGAAAATCTAGTGATTATTTATATTTAACCAATTCTACTTATTGTAAACCCATAAATCCACTAGTTTTCATTGGCCTCACTCTCTTTGGTTTATTGGGCTTAGTAGCCAACTGTGTTTTTGAAGAGAAGAGCCCATTAAAAACAATTATGGGCCTAAGTAACCTACATATCCCGAATTTCAAAGCATGCTTATTATCCCGTTCTTCGAAACCCACAGAGACCAGCTGGGTAGCATTACCACCTTTTAGCAAATCTCACTAGTGGTATGCTAAAGACTGAAACATTAGCAGAATAAGCTAACTAAAATTTTCATCAGTGGACTAAGGAAAAATTTCAAAAGTCTCTAGGTCTATGAAAAAAGTTTGACATGGTCAAGTAAATTTTAAAGGTGGAATTTTGATGATCCAGTAGATAGCCTAGTATGTGTATTCTATCTGTAAGGTGGGAATATTTGTTCAGTGATATCAGATCGTATCTTAAATTGGCCACACAGAGTGTATTTTATAATGGGAATAAAAAATTCTACAAATCAAGGTTTCATTTGTCATTTTTTGATTATATATAAAGAGATGGAGAAAATGTTAATAATGCAGGCTAAACACAAATTTGCAATTACATTGTAAAAGGCATAATAAATTCAGGAAATATTCTTCTAGTACTCAAAAATGACTCTCTGACTCAGTAAAAATGTTTCACTCATTGAAGAACAAGCGAAGTTCCAAAATACAACTGTGTCATTTTCTTAGACATTAATGTAAACAAAATATCAACCATTATATATTAGAATTACATGTATTTGTTAGTATAATCTTATGCTTCATATACTTAAAAAATTTGAAAAATGTCAGCAAGAGCTTCTGTGAGAATTAATTGGCTAAACAGAATTGACAAGAATATATACAATAATTATTTATGTGCTACACTTCTGTTATAAAAGTCCCAATAAACTTGGCTACCCAATTGCATGCATATATTTTTTGAAGTCTTTGTTAAACATTTGTTAGCACACCATTGTGTAAACAATCAGTCAAACGAAAAATATAAGCCTTGAGTTTGATACTCAAAGTATGAGACTTTGCCCTGGAATCATTAGGATGGGAGAGAAAACCATTGCCAAACTTGTCCCCCATTCGAATTGGAGGCCCTATTTTTGAAAAAGGATGATAGAAAGAAAGGAATTTGGAGAATTGGACCATGTGTATGTCTGCATGTTTTAAAATATCCAGGGCTTTCAAATATAATTGAATGCATTATTTTTCAAGCTAAAGCACAGTATCATTAAATGGTGTAATTCAGATAAGATTTTTTTTCTGTGGAATCTAAACTGATTGCTGATACAAATGTAGGGGCTGCAAGTAATTACTCCTGGGGTTACTCAAAGGCAGTGATTGCAACAGCAGGCAGGGGAGCCAACACTTGCCCATGTATGGAGTGGGAAGTTAAATGGGCAAACCACTGCTCAAAGCCCATTTCTGCAAACTGCAAACATAATTGCAAGGCCAAATCTTTAACATTTACTCGGACTTTATTGTGTAAAAGGTCTGTCGATATACAAATTTTAAAAGGCATTCAAGTGGATTTGGGGAGTTACTTTGATGAAATAGTTCAAAAAAATATAAAACAGAATAAAATGAGTATTCTGTATATAGTTTTGTCTACAGAGATGGACACACTGAAACCATTCAACAAATACTTTTTAATTAATGTTGATGTTTGATATACAGGCATATATTTATTTGTTGTTGTTGCTTTATAACAACAATAATTTGGCCACTGAACCCAGGGCAGACTTATTGTCACATTTACCTAAATTGGTGGAGCAGTGAGTTTTCTTATAGAATGTCTTAAATGTTAAATCATAAAGGATAATTTATATGCTATTTTTGAATCATAATGTCTATATTTCTAAACAATTGGAGAGTCTTAAATGGTAAACCATTATTGCTGTTTCCAAAAATTAATTCTCTGTTTTAACTTTAAATGCCCATGATATTCACATATAAACTTCAAACATATAAAAATTTGCATATGGTGTTATTACCAAATATTGATGACTCATCTAATTGAAATAAATTGAAGAATAAAACTTTAAATGATAATCATATACCATTTCTGCTATTAATGTTAAACACCTACAAGTAAAGAATAGTTGTCTATAAAATAATTTGTAACTATCAGAAGAATTAATAACAGCATAAAAGAAAAAAGAAACTGTTGCAAAAGTTAGCTCCTTTTTTGATTATTGCTCTTATTCTTACAGATACACTTATAAAAAGCAACCAATTAAACAATAAAAGCAAAATCTAACTCAACTACTTGGTGTGAATATGAGGGTCTGGAAGAAACTAGAAATAGCTGTGGTCTACAAAATTACCTAGGAATATAAAAAATGCTTAGAAAAAGAGAAAATATATTTTTAAAGATTATTAAGGTTAGAAAGCCCCATAGATCAAATATGACTTTGTGGCAGTAAAATCCTTTTATATTTTTATCATTCAACAAACACCTTCTATAAGTCTGATATGTCCATTGCACTTCTCATATAACAAGTTAAACAGCAAGGACTTTTCCCTGGGGAAACTAAATTTTAACAAGTGGAGGCACTGAATAATAAACATATTAACTAATCAAATTACATAATATTTTAGAAAATGTTAAGTACTACACAAAATGTATAGTAGGTTAATGGTGAGTTGAAGTCTAGATGTTATAACATTTCATAGTGTGATAAAGGTAACTTTGTAAGAAGATAAGATTTACCCAAGATTACATTTGGACAGAAAATTAGTCATGGCTAGAGCAAAGAGTGGGCTTCCCAAGTGGCTCAGTGGTAAAGAATCCACTTGCCAATACAGGAAACTTGGGTTTGATCCATGGATTGAGAAAATCCCCTGGAGGAGGAAATGATAACTCCAGTGTTCTTGTCTGAGAAATCCCATGGACAGAGGAGCCTGGCAGGCTACAGCCCTTGATGCTGCAAAGAGTTCTACATGACTGAGCAGCTGAGTGCGTGCACACACACGTGTGCACGCGCGCACACACACACACACACACACAGACAAAAGCATAAGATGGTAGTTTTATAGAGAGGCCAGTATAGCTGGAACAAGGTAAGTAAATAAGAGATAATAAGGGAATTGCAGAGGTTATTGTATGGCCATGCAGGCCAAGGTAGACACTGGTGTATTTCACGAAGTGAAATTGAAAGTCTTCAGAAAGAAATGCAGCAGAGTGACATGATACTACTTAAAATGTTACCATGTTGCTGCTGCTGCTGCTAAGTCGCTTCAGTCATGTCCAACTCTGTGTGATCCCATAGACGGCAGCCCACCAGGCTCTGCCATCCCTGGGATTCTCCAGGCAAGAACACTCGAGTGGGTTGCCATTTCCTTCTCCAATGCATGAAAGTGAAAAGTGAAAGGGAAGTCACTCAGTCGTGTTTGACTCTTAGCAACTGCATGGACTGCAGCCTTCCAGGCTCCTCCATCCATGGGATTTTCCAGGCAAGAGTACTGGAGTGGGGTGCCATTGCCTTCTCCTATTACCATGTTAAGCATATTTAAATCACATTGTTGTGCCATCATTGATATCATCTTTCTCTTATCTTCCCACATTGAAATTATGCCCCTAAAGCAATAACATTCCACTCTCTCTATCCACCCCAGTCCCTGGAAATCACAATTCTATTTTCTGTCTTTATGAATTTGACTATCCTATGTACCTTTTGCAAGTGAAATTGTACAGCATTTGTATTTTTGTAACTGGCTAATTTCACTTAGCATAATGTCTTCAAGATTCATTCATGTTGCAGCATGCGCCAAAATTGTCTTCCTTTTTAAGGTACATAATAGTGTTGCTTAACATTTTAGAAAGAATCTTTCAAGCTTCTGTGTTGAAAATAAACTGTTGGGATGCAACTTAAAAGCAAGGAGACTTTTTGTTATGAATATATTAACATAATTTGAGAACAAGATGATGTTGACTTGGATGATAGCAGTAAAGATAGACAGAAGTGACCAGATGCTGGTATATTTTGTAGAAAATATACAGATTTTGTTGACAGCTTGGATAATGGGTGTGGGAAAAGGGGGCTGGGGTCTGGGAGATCTAGGTAGTGAATGGTGGCATGTGTCATTTTGTAACTCTAGAATTTATGGCTCCGTTTTTCAAATAGTGGTTGTTCCATCGGTGTTGGTTCCCAAGTGAAGGCCAAGCAAAGAGGAGACTCCAAATGCCTGGGATAAATGTGTCAAATAACGGACAGACATGGGTGATTTTTAACACAGTGAGGTGGGTGTTTGGTTTTTTACTGTTTCATAGCCTAGCTAATTCTGACTGATATATGTATTAAGGAGAGGTGAGTAATCAACTGTATAGAAAGCTGCTGGTGGTTTCTGAAAGATTAAAATTGTATAACAGCCAAAGGACTTGTCAGTGATGCCATGGCTGGTCATATTGAGAGTCATGCTTTAGACAGAAGATTCTTTGGCAGGGAAATAAACTTGTTGTTAAGAGAAGATGGAAAAGAATTGAAAATGCTGGCATAAAAAACTCGGGACTTAGACAAATTTCCATGCAAATTGTAAACATTTCTGTACAATTCTGTAATTCTGTGAAAAATATAATTGGCAATTTAATAGGGGTTGCGCTGAATCTGTAGATTGTTTTGGGTAGTATAGTCATTTTCAGTGTTGACTCTTCCAATCTAAAAACATGGTATATCAGTATGGAAGAACAAAACCCCCCAAATAGCCAAAGTAAACATGAGAAAGAAAAATGGAGCCAGAGGAATCAGTTTCCCAGACTTTAGACTATGCTACAAAGCTACAGTTATCAAAATACAAAAGTGTGTCATTTGCAGAGATTGAATGGACCTGGAGATTGTCATACAGAATGAAGTGAGTCAGAATGACAAAAACAAACAAACATCGTATGTTAATAGAGATATGTGGAATCTAGAAAAATTGTACAGATGGGCTTATTTACAAAGCAGAAATAGAGACACAGGTGTAGAGAACAGATGTATGGGTACCAATGGGGGAAGGAGGGTGGGATGAATTGGGAGATTGGGATTGATATATACAATATTATTTATATGTATGAAATACATAGCTAACTAAAACCTACTATATAGCACAGGGGACTCTGATGTTCTTTGTTGTCCTAAATGAGAAAGAAATTCAAAACAAGTGGATATTTGTATACATATAGCTGATTCATTTTGCTGTACAGTAGAAACAAATACAACACTGTAAAGCAGCTATATTCCACTATCTTTGCCTTTTTTTTTTTTTTTAATCTGAAGAAACATATTGCAAAGTATAGCAAAGAAATAAGGCAGCAACTGGCAGGGGAAATGGGATCCACAAAATGTTTTGTTATTGGCATACTACCCTGGGTAAACATGATTAAGTATAGAAAAAAAATGATATGTGAAGGAGAGTATACAACTGAGTAGAGACCACTCTGAGTTGTCACAAATGTCAAGGACTCAACGCAGCTGTAAGCGCTGTCTCTGGACATCATCATGCATGGGAGGATGTGGCTTCAGGTGCCAGCAGAGGGGTAGCAATGGATGGGGTTCTCCTCTATCACTTTAATTTTCCAGGAAAGTAGAAAGTTAGGTCATCAGCTATGAGTAAGGAGAGTAGGACTGAGGAAGTAGGAACATATACGAGACAGTGTTCAAGCCATTAGACACCATGAGTTTAAAGTTTTGAGCTTACAGAAATCCTGAAACTTCTATTTCCCCAAACACTCTGGCCTCACAGGTCAAGGAACTGCTGAAGACTAATGAGAGAAATGGAGAGCAAGCTTCAATTTAAGTTGTGATAGGGCACAAACTACCATTTGATTGCATGTGCTAACAAAATATTTGGAGTGTGTTGAAAACAGGCGTGATCTAGGAGTTAAGAGTAGTCTAAACATTTGATATCCCTGTGACATTGACCAAATCAATTCTTGGGAACTTTTTTCTTCATCTTGAAAATTTAGAGATTTCAACTAGTTTGGTAGTCTTTCATTTATGTAATTTTGGAACTAAAATCCTTGGAATTAGTTGACAATAAAGATGTATTCCATTGTTTGTAGCAATAACTATAGAAACATAAGAATGAGTCCCTTTTAAATGCTATCTATAGTTATTATGAATATTCTGAGTATATACTAATTAATTTTTTTAATTCCTATGCTCTATCTTATTTCTCTAAATATAGTCATTTTTCAGATAATCTGATTTGTGCTCTGGATTTTATAAATAAACATGGTAGTGCATTAAGTTGTGGTAATTCCTTTAAATTTTAGCCAGTAACTTCTCAGAAATCACAGCTAAGTAGTTCAGTCCACAGCTCAAGTTAATAACATCATAAATGACCACCAGAAACATTCCTGGTTAGATACAGAAACCTACATTACAGCTGTAGATTTTGAAATTTTGAAATTTAAGAGCACTGTTTCATATCTTTTGTTTAATAACTCTGTTTTATACACAGTAAATAATATCTACTCTACTTGATACTCAAAAGTTTCCTGGAAGAAATCTCTTTGTCCTTAATTTCCTCTGAGGCAGTTTGTTTAGCAAAAGGTATTATTACCTGGCTGACTTTACAACAGTCCTAAACTAAGGTTGCTTTTTTGACGTTGAGCTAAAGTATTATTTTAATTGAAATTAAAAGGAAATTTCAAGACTCCTAAAAGAGAAGTCTACCATGGAGTTCACTTTCACTTTAAACTCTTACTGAAATAAATACTTACAACATATTTAGCTAGTATTGGCCTAAAGGTTGAAAGCTTTAAGTGTTCAATTGGCTCTGAATGCCACTTGGCATTGCTCATTCATAGAGGTGCCTTATGAAAAGATGTGTGTCAGTCACTCAGTCATGTCTGACTCTTTGCGACCCCATGGTCTTAAGACTGCCAGGCTCTTCTGTCCATGGGATTATCCAGGCAAGAATGCTGGAGTGGGTCGCCATTCCCTTCTCCAGGGGATTTTGTCAACCCAGGGATCAAACCCAGGTCTCCTGCATTGCAGGGAGACTCTATCATCTGAATCATCATGGTAGATGCTGATAAGCTGAGTGTCTGCAATTTCCAGACATATTGTTCACCTAGTCCAATAAGGGGGCTTTCCTGATTTGGATTAATAATATTTCCAAGATTTGACATGGTAGGGTTATGATATAATAAGAAAATCTAATCACAGCTCTCACTCACCCTGTCTCAATCCCACTAAATTTTCTTGAGTGATATCTTAAAGCAGATTACATTTTCAGTTCCTCTCCCAAGGAAAGAACAGCCTCTCCTTAAAAAGATTAAAAAAATAAGCTTTGGGGTTCCCTAGTAGTTCAGATGGTAAAGAATCTGCCTGCAGTTCAGGAGACCCAGGTTTGATCCCTAGGTCAAGAAGATCCCCTTGAAAAGGAAATGGCAACCCACTCCAGTACTCTTGCATGGAGAACTCCCAGGCAAATTGGAAGTGGTCAAACAAGAGACGGCAAGGGTGAACGTCGACATTCTAGGAATCAGTGAACTAAAATGGACTGGAATGGATGAATTTAACTCAGATGACCATTATATCTACTACTGCAGGCAGGAATACCTCAGAAGAAATGGAGGAGCCATCATGGTCAACAAAAGAGTCTGAAATGCAGTACTTGGATGCAATCTCAAAAACGACAGAATGATCTTTGTTCGTCTCCAAGGCAAACCATTCAATATCACAGTTATCCAAGTCTATGCCTCAACCAGTAATGCTGAAGAAGCTGAAGTTGAATGGTTCTATGAAGACCTACAAGACTTTTTAGAACTAACATCCAAAAAAGATGTCCTTTTCATTATAGGGGACGGGAATGCTAAAGTAGGAAATCAAGAAACACCTGGAGTAACAGGCAAATTTGGCCTTGGAATGTGGAATGAAGCAGGGCAAAGACTAATAGAATTTTGCTAAGAAAATGCACTGGTCATAGCAAACACCCTCTTCCAACAACACAAGAGAAGACTCTACACATGGACATCACCAGATGGTCAACA
>SJYV01015486.1:0-18137 GCA_006410875.1 Neotragus pygmaeus | reverse complement strand
TTTTTTTTTTTTTTTACTTCTTTCATGCTCTTTTTTAAATTGCTGTATTCCTGATTTTCTTCCTATTTAAAGGTTTCTTCTGGACATTTCACTGGGTCTTCCTTTGTGTGTCCTTGTGGGGATTTTTTTTTAAAGGATGGTTCTTTGTCCTCTTCACTCTTCCCCAGGTGACCTCATCCATTCCCTGTAAGAGGTCAGCTCCCATTAGTAAGAAGAGTCTGAAATACTGTTTCCAGCCCTAAATGCGCTGCTGTAAGGTCCTCCAAGCTCCCCTGCCTGCAGGTCCTCCAAGTTCCTGCAACTTAACTGTATCTTCTCCTCTGAACCTGCTGCAGCCCCTGTTTCTTCAGTGTGCACTCTCCACCCGTCATCCACAGTCACCTCTCTTCCCGACCTGGGCTGTACCTCTGTACCTGTGTCCTATCTGCCGCTGCCCTTGCTTGGAACACAAACCGTTTCCTACTCGGGTTGTCTTCCCTTACCCCTCACCAGGCTGTCCACACTGTTAGCAGAGTAACTGATCAAAATGTAAGACCGGGGTTTCCCTGGTGGTTCAGTGGATTAAGAATTCATCCAGCAATGCAGGAGACACAGGTTTGATCCCTAGTCCAGGAAGATTCTGAAATCCTGTGAGCAACTAAGCCCACGAGCCGTAACTACTGAGCCCACGCTCTAGAGCCCATGCTCCATAAGAGAAGCAACTGCAATAAGTCTGTGCCCCGCAACTAGAGGATAGCCCCATGCTCGCTGCAGCTAGAAAAAGCCCAAGTATAGCATTGAAGACCAGCCAAAAAGGAAAAGCAGCAAGGCTGATCATCGTCGACTCCCTGGAAACCTCGCGCACACTTGCTTTCCTGCGGGACTGTCCTGAGCTTGCAGGGCCCAGCCCGCCTCTCCTGCTATCTCCTAACTCCGGCCCTAGGCTTCTTGCTCCCTTGGCTCATTGCTCTCCTCACCCTTCCCAGGCCCCCCAGCTCTTCTCGCAGCTCCGTGCCCTTCCCTCTGCTGGGGATGTGTTCCCTTTGCTCCTTTCCTCATCCTCCCCGTTCAGCGCTCAGCTCACACGCACCCCTCACTCCCGGCACTCCCACCCCAAGCCTGTGCTGGCGTGCTGCCACTGATGTGTTACTTCCTCGGGATCCCACGGGCTTGGGTTGCCTCTGATCCATTTGCGGGTCTGTCTCCCAGGCTTGGCCTGGGGGCACTCAAGGTCAGAGGCGTATCATCTGCCTTTGTGGCTTAGGGTCTGGGCCATGGTGTGTGTCTAGTAAATGCTTGATTAGTGGCTTCAGGCCTGTCAGCCCCATCATGCCTGCCTGCCTCCTGCACATGAATCCCTGGGGTAAAGTCATGGAAGCCATATTTTTCATCCCTTAAGGTGTCAGCAGTTCACATGAGAAACAAGAAAGAGACATGCTGCCTAACATATACACTGAAAAGTGCAGTCCACTCCAAGGGACCAAAATGCTGCTTAGAACCCAAATGTAGGAAATAGGGTCTTTACTCAGCCTGTCTCCAGCCCACATTATACCACCATGGCGGCTACTCTCCCACATGTAGAAAACCCTGCCCTTCAACAGTTTGCTCTCTTCCCCACCTCCCCCATCCTTTCTTACCCCCTTTCCCTTCCCTTCACCCCCATAATAACTCTGGGACTCATTTAGTGCTCAGCATATGGGGTATTTCCATCTCTAACCCCTGGAGTTGGGCAAGGGCCAGGATCACTGTTCCCATTCCACAGATGGAGAACCAAGTCCGGGAGAGGGGTTTACTGTGGGTTGGGACCAAGGTTAGGACCAAGGGGTCCTTCCATGCAGGGAGACTGTGGAAGAAGCCCAAAGCCCTGCTTCTGTCTCTTGTGGGGACACCCAGACCCCCTTTAGAGAGTTCCTTGTCAGTAGGGAGAGCAGTGATCAACGTCAAGGTGAGGGGCAGGGAGGATCCAGGGCAGATTCGGGGTTGTGGGCCCAAACCTTGTGATCAGCATCTCCCTGGGACTCCTCGAGGGGCAGAGGCAGNCCCCCTTTAGAGAGTTCCTTGTCAGTAGGGAGAGCAGTGATCAACGTCAAGGTGAGGGGCAGGGAGGATCCAGGGCAGATTCGGGGTTGTGGGCCCAAACCTTGTGATCAGCATCTCCCTGGGACTCCTCGAGGGGCAGAGGCAGCAGTGACAGGCTACGGGGACCACCAAGCCATTTCTCTTGCATGAAGTCAGGTGAGTGAGCCCAGCTCCTTAGGGCAAGAAGACGTGGCGGTGTTGAGGGGAAGGGCCCAGGGAAGGAAGGACCAAGGAAAAGGGGGCGCAGGGAGTGCTGCTGGCCACTGGAGCTGCTCAGCAACCAGACAGGCGCAAACGTGGGGAGAGATGGCACCGGAAGGAAGGTGCCGGGTGTTAACTCAGAGCACAATGTGTGCTAGTGCCCCCTGGAGCTGGGGGCTTCACGAGAAAGTGCTTAAATCCCAGACTCCAGGAGCACTTGGTCTGACTTGGAAACGACAAATCTCAGGCCAAGGCTGGCCAGCTCCTTCCCGCGGCAGCAGAGGGTGGCAAGGTGGGGAGTTCCTAGGAGTGGCTCTACAGTGAGAAGCAACAGCAGAGTGGAGGAATGGAGCAGGGTCCNAACAGAAGAAAACAGAAAAAAAACACAGAAAAAAAACAAAAGAATTCCAGAAAAATATTTACTTCTACTTAATTAACTATGATAAAGCCTTTGATAGTGTGGATCACAATAAACCGGAAAATTCTTAAAGAGGTGGGAATACCAGACCACCTGACCTGCCTCCTGAGAAATCTGTATGCAAGTCAAGAAGCAACAGTAGGAACTGGACATGGAAAAAGGGACTGTTTCCAAATCAGGAAAGGAGTATACCAAGGCTGTATATTGTCACTCTGCTTATTTAACTTATATGCAGGTTATGTCATGCAAACTATCAGACTGATGAAGCACAAGCTGGAATCAAGATTGCCGAGAGAAAGATCAATACCTCATATATGCAGATGACACCACCCCTGCAGCAGAAAACAAATAGGAACTGAAGAGCCTCTTGATGAAATTGAAAGAGGAGAGTGAAAAAGTTGGCTTAAAAATTCAACATTAAAAAAATTAAGATCATGGCATCTGGTCCATCACTTTATGGAAAATAAATGGGGAAACAATAGAATCTGTGACGGACTGTATTTTCTTGTGCTCCAAAATCACTGCAGAGAGTGACTGCAGCCATAAAATTAAAAGACATTTACTCCTTGGAAGATAAGCTAANTCATGGCATCTGGTCCATCACTTTATGGAAAATAAATGGGGAAACAATAGAATCTGTGACGGACTGTATTTTCTTGTGCTCCAAAATCACTGCAGAGAGTGACTGCAGCCATAAAATTAAAAGACATTTACTCCTTGGAAGATAAGCTAAGACAAACCTAGACAGCATATTAAAAAGCAGAGACATTACTTTGCTGACAAAGGTCTGTCTAGTCAAAGCTATGATTTTTCCATTAGTCATGTATGGATGTGAGAGTTGGACTCTAAAGAAAGCTGAGTGCCAAAGAATTGATGCTTTTGAACTATGGTGTTGGAGAAGACTCTTTAGAGTCCCTTGGACTGCAAGGTTATCAAACCAGCCAATTCTAGGGGAAATCAGTCCTGAATACTCATTGGAAGGACTGATGGTGAAGCTGAAGCTCCAATACTTTGGCCATCTGATGTGAAGAACTGACTCTTGGAAAAGACCCTGATGCTGGGCAAGATTGACGGCAGGAGAAGAAGGGATGACAGAGGATGGGATGGTTGGATGGGAACACTGACTCAATGGATATGAGTTTGAGCAAGCTCTGGGAATTGGTGAAAGACAGGGAAGCATGGTGTTCTGCAGTCCATGGGATCACAGAGTCAGACAACTGAATAACTGTACTGATCTGAAATATTCTGATCTAACTGAGCATATCATTTTCCAAAATGGTTTCTGGCTTTTTTTGTCCTTTAGAGAAAGCAATAGAATTCCAGAAAACTTTATTCTTTACTTTAAAATTGCATAAGTCAATCTCAATATCACCATATAGTATAAAGCTATTTTCATTTTTACACTTCTTCAAAATGCTGTAGACATCTGTGTGCCCTGTTTGAATGTTTATTGAAGAACTTCCACCTCAGGAAGGGCAGGCAAAACAAACAAATGCTGTTAGAAATCTGCAACCAGTTTTTACCTAAGTGATGTTCAAACTAAGAGTTATTTTGAAAAATTGTGTAAAAGGATCCTTTGTAACATAAGTATCAATATATTATTGTGGACAGCTATAGAATAATCTGAATATCATTTAGACACAAAGCTAAGAGAGCTATTTTGTAATGCAAATTTTACAAGATTGAAGTACTTTGTAATGCTGAAGATTTTGTTGTTTTCAGGGATAAAATATAAGAAAGAATCTGATATGAATTCATTGGCTATGACACCATGCAGAACCCTGTGGGGCTTCTGGGCATTGAAACCTTTCTGTGTCCTTAATTTCTTAGTTACAGGAAATATGCTTTATTCGGCCCTTCTGACCTTCCCTGAATTCCAAGGAGAAAGTTCAAACCGTTGCTAATTAGAGAAAAGAGAGGATGCAGAGACAAAGGAGGAGCAATCAAGAAGACAACAGTGCAGCCTTGGAGCAGATTCCTTGTTCCTCCTCAAATGATGCACACAACGATATCATTGAGCTCTTTTGCAGACACTGAAAGCCCCATCAGGTGAAGAAGTTAACTCTGTGCTGGGCACAAGCATGTAGACCCCAAGCTGGTTGGAACCAGAAGGTTGGTGATGCTGACACCCACTTATCCTCACCACCAACCAATCAAAAGAATGTCCACGTGCTGATCATGCCCTCCTCTTTGAACCCTTACTATAAAACCCCTTACTATCCCCCTCCTAGTTGGGATGCAACATTTTGTCAGCATATTAGCCTACTGTGGCCCCCTTTGTCTGGCAAAGCAATAAAGCCATTCTTTTCTACTTCACTCAAAACTCTGTCTCCAAGATTTCATTCAGTGTTGGGGTGCAGAGGCTGGATATGGTTTCAGATAGTCATTAGGTGCCTAGACTGACTCTGAATCAAGCAGCAAAAATGTGTGGACATGAGATTTGTACCATATTGCAGGAGAGGCAGAAATATAGAAGTGGGTTTGACTTGGCTGATGGTCTATGTTGGAACTATAAAGCCAAACTGACGCCATGACAGGCTTAT
This sequence comes from Neotragus pygmaeus, assembly GCA_006410875.1. NCBI lineage: Eukaryota > Metazoa > Chordata > Mammalia > Artiodactyla > Bovidae > Neotragus > Neotragus pygmaeus. Next base: position 12,917 of record SJYV01015486.1, on the reverse strand, counting down.
GTGGGGTGTACTAGGCCAAGAAAAATTCCTGAGTCACTCTGTAAGATCTTCCGGGATGATGTGATGGAGACCCAATCAGAAATCAACTCCACCCAGTCATGAGACGAGCCAATCCCTGCGAGACACAAAGCCCTAAACCCGTGCGTGCGCACTGTTTAACCAATCAGGCTGTGCCAAACCCTGGTCTTTGTCTAAAACCTATAAATACCCCTGTAGTTCTCGACTCGGTGCCCTCTTGCCTCTCTGCTGCGTCGGGGTTGGCGGAGTGCCCTAACTCGAGTTAGAAATAAATCCCTTCTTGCTTTTGCATGCTGTGGTGAGTTGATCTGTTCGTCTATGTGGGGACCTGGACCTGGAGCATAACAGTCTACACTGTCAGTGCCCTTCACACAGACAGCCTGTTTGGGAGGAAATATGCTGAAACTGATTTGCAGAAGCATTAAGTTATTTCTAAAAAATGCACCAAAATATGAGGGCTTAATATCAAAACCAAAATTTGGTCCTCCTTCACTCCAAACCACATACTTTCTCTTCTTGAGCACAGTATTTTGAATGAAGTCATTTTAGTGGTGCAGTGAGTTATTTATATCCCTCGGGATTGTGTAAGGGTGGAGGGCTTCCCAGGTGGCTCTAGTGGTAAAAAAACCCGCCTGCCAATGCAGGAGATGGATGGGTATGGCAACCCACTCCAGTATTCTTGCCTGGAGACTCCCATAGATGGAAAAGCCTGGCAGGTTTATAGTCCTTAGGGTTGCAAAGAGTCAGAGATGACTGAAGCAACTTAGGACACACACACATTGTGTAAGGATTGTGTTCCTCTATCTTTCTTTCTCCTTAGTGTTTTGAAGCATCTCAAATAGTCATTTGTCTCCAATCTCCCTTTTGTTTATAATAACGGAAACGCTTTCCTTCTCTCTCCTAGTTTTTACTAGAGAAGCTGTTCAAAATGACTCAGCTTTTCCAATCAGCTGTGGTTCCTGCCTAATGCTGGGGGAGTGAAGGACTCACCGCATACATTCCTTTAAAACACACCAAGAGGTGTCTATTTCTGATGAGAAACAAAGAAGCTTGTCCTGTCTAGAACCATCACCATCCCTGCCCCTCGTCAATTCACACGCAACCATCTCACCCAGTGTTTTATCTCATTCACCTCATTGTGCTCTGATTGAACATCAACATTTTCAAAGGGGTTACTATCACTGTCTCTGTGAGTAAATGGGAGGTGAATACCCGTAGGATCTTTGCTTGTGAATGAAAACTCTCTTTTATTCTACCAGAAGAAGAAACTGAACTATGGAAGAAACCCTCAAGAGATTAGAATTTAAGGCTAGACAATTTAAGGCCTGCCTAAGGCATTTTTTTAAATTCAATGGTGAATAATAGGAAGGGGAGAAGCAGAGAAAGAGCATGATCTAGAGAGGAAATGAATATGTATTGAGTGGCTATTATATATATAGTATAGAAGCTTTTTTAAAACTGAAGTATAGTTGATTTACAATGTTGTGTTAATTTCAGCCGTATAGCAAAGTGATTAGTTATGCATATGTATATACACATTCTTTCTTTATATTCTTTTCCATTGCGGTTTATCATAGGACATTGAATATAGTTCTCTGTGCTGTTATCCATAGTTTCCATCTGCTAACCCTGATTCCCAGTCCATCTCTTCCCCATTTCCCTTTCTCTCTCTTTGGCAATTTTGGGTCTGTTTTCTTTATCCTTGAGTCGGTTTCATAGATAGCTTCATTTGTATCATATTTTAGATTCCACATATGACTGATATCATACAGCATTTCTCTTTCTCTTTCTGACTGACTCCACTTAGTGGGATCATCTCCAGTTGCATCCATGTTGCTACAAATGGCATTTCACAGAAGCTTTTCCACTCATAAACTCATAGACTCTCATTTTGTGAATGAAATTGTGCTGCAATTAAAAGCACCTATCACCAATAGACACACTTAGGTCATTTTTGGTTATTACGTTTTGAGTCATAGACAGGAAGTCTGCTGTGCATGTATTAGTCTCTCATTATCATGAACACCCCCATTCTGGTAGATAAGTACAAAATAAGTGCCAAAGTGAAAAGACATGATGGGATGAAAAGTAGATACAATTTTTATAAATTAAAAGTGATAAAGAAATGGATGAGTATTACAGAAGAGTATGGATGACTCATTTTTCAATGAATCCAGAGCACATTTTGCAAATCTTGAAACACTTGAAGGAAGCCCTGTGTCTGTACCACTAAAATTAACAGACAAGAGCTAAGAAAAAGTGGTTGAAGAAATGAGCCAGCTTTTGGGTGTGTGATTCCAACAACTGTTTTTGAGTTTGAGCATATTTCATACCATACCAATGAAATAATCATTTCTTGAGATAAGATCTGCAGATTGTTTACTTTTTGTTGTTGTTCAGTAGCTAAGTCATGTCCAAGTTGGTTAGTTTTATTTATTTTTCTTTAAAATAAATTTTACTTTCCCAGTGACTCTATTCTGCAGCCAGTGTGAACCCCTGGATTAGGATGTCAGAAGGGAGGCAATGGGTTTATAAATGAAAATACTTTAAAAAATTGGGTGTGCTGGTTTTATACATTGAGGATGATTGCCTCAAGCTGGTGAAGATTCGACAGAATCAAGGCTTTTTCAAAGTTTCCAAATTAAAACTAGTGATGAGGCAGTAAGTGTTACTGCCATATTCTAGTAAATCCACTTTCTTTGTGCAGAGATCATTGAGAAAGTGGCCTTATTAACACATTTCATATTAATGAAACAATCAGGTTTTGAAAAATACTTCTAAATAAGTACATATCAGCAAAGAGGATAAGATTATGTTTAGTTTTAAGTCATTTTAAGGAAATGCATTAGGATCACAAGCTAAAAGAATGGGTCTCCTTTGGATTTTAAACACACTAGCTTAAGATCAACCTTTTGCAAACTAATCCTTTGCAAGGAAAGGAGCTTCTGCCTATTTCTAGTACTTTCTCATAGATTATTTTATTTAATCCTCAAAACAACTCTGTAAAATTGGTATTATGTTTCCAATTTTGATATGTGAGTTAACCAAATCCATAAGAATATAAAACAGCGTGACTCATGTCATGTGGCTGGTAAGGAATTTCAATCGACTCTTGTCTTGAAAAAAAAAAAAAAAGCTAAGAGTCATTCTGATACACAGTGATGTCTCTCATAAAACATATATTTGAGGAATATTTGGAATTTTCATATAGTTTGTGAAAAATGATTTTAAAATGTTCAGTATAGCCCATGAGGTTCTAAAATAAATTTCCTTACAAACACATTTAGGTTATTCAGTATCTTCATTCCAGTGTCTTGCTCCAGCTCTGGCTGATGATGGGCAAAGCTATTCATGTTCATGGTTCTTAGCATATGTTCACTTCAGTTTAGTTCAGTTGCTCAGTCGTGTCTGACTCTCTGCGACCCCATGAATTGCAGCATGCCAGGCCTCCCTGTCCATCACCAACTCCCAGAGTTCACCCAAACTCATGTCTATCGAGTCGGTGATCCATCCAGCCATCTCATTCTCGTCATCCCTTTCTCCTCCTGCCCCCAATCCCTCCCAGTATCAAAGTCTTTTCCAGTGAGTCAACTCTTCACATGAGATGGCCAAAGTACTGGAGTTTCAGCTTTAGCATCATTCCTTCCAAGAAATCCCAGGGCTGATCTCTTTCAGAATGGACGGGTTGGATCTCCTTGCAGTCCAAGGGACTCTCAAGAGTCTTCTCCAACACCACATTTCAAAAGCATCAATTCTTCGGCACTAAGCTTCTTCACAATCCAACTCTCACATCCATACATGACCACAGGAAAAACCATAGCCTTGACTAAACGGACCTTTGTTGGCAAAGTAACGTCTCTGCTTTTGAATATGCTATCTGGTTGGTCATAACATTTCTTCCAAGGAGTAAGCTGTTGACTTGCAAATATGTACTTAAGCAAAGATGGAAGTTAGTTTTTTATTAGACACTCCTATCTGGATAACACATCAGAAAAATCAAATAATAGATTCCAGACTGAGCTAATTTTTGCTCAGAGCTCTTCTTCTGTAGCTGATGCTACTCACTAGTTGTAAGTGTGAGAAACCTGGAACTCATTCTGGGAGGCCCTTCTTCCTTTGTCTTCACATCCAGTAAGACATGTTATAAGTATTACTTCCTTCTTATCTCTCTTATTTAACTGTTTCAGGACCACTTTTCAAGGCCAGGTTCTCACTGGCCTTGCCAAGACTTCTGCAGTAGTTTCCTGGTCCCCAGCCTCACCTCATCTGATCCATGCTCTGTTCTGCCGGTGCAATGATCTAACAGCAAGTGCCATCCAGACCATGTCCTTGTCTTGTTATGAATTTGGACTAGCTTCCCATCCCAAGAATCCACTACAAATGTCAGGTACTGATCATGGTTAGTCGAAAGTCTTCCCAAAAGAGGTTTTGGAAGGATATTGGTATTTACAGAAATTAAGGAAAAACTGACTGCCTGAGGATCCTGGTTGGTGCCTTCTGGTCAGCTGTGAGAGTGTTAGTATCTGAGTTACTCATGCCAGTGACCCCCCAAATGAGGGACTCAGTTTACGTCCCATGAGACCTCTAGGAAGTGGTAGGATGAAGACCTGGGATGGTTACTTAGACCAGGAGTCCATGGCCTGGAGGAAGAGCAGATACCCAAAGGAAAGTGTTTGATGCTACTTAAAAAATTTTGAGCATGAATATATAACAACGGACTCATATTCCTTTTCCTTTTGAAAAGGAAGTCTATACTTAGTGTGTCCTTATCATTTAAGGTACAAAATTATCTGAACCTTATCAGTTTTTCAAATATGTCACCTATTATATTCTGCTTCTCAGTATAGAATTCCATCTGCTTTACATGGCAAATATCCTACTTACTCTTTATTATAAAAGTATGATTGATTTAAAATGTGTTAATTTCTGCTGTGCAAAGTGATTCAGTTATACACATATATACATTCTTTTTTTTTATATTCTATTACATTATGGTATACCCCAGAATATAGTTTCCCGTGCTACACAGTAGAACTTTGTTGTTTATCCATTCCATATATAATAGTTTGCATCCACTAACCCCATGTTCTCAATCCATTTTTACAACTCAACTGAAATGTCATTTCCACAGTAATGTTTTTCCTAATTCCAGCAGGATGGGTTGGCCACTGTGTGCTCTCTCTAAACCCTCTGAATGTCCCTGCAAAAACTCTAATCAAGGCTCCTTGCAATGCTTTCTTGACAAGCTGGCTTCTCTGGCTAGACTGGGTTATTCTGTAAGAATTAAGATTAAGTTTTACTAATCTATGCCTCCTCCAAATGTGCCCGGATTATGTTGTTGTTGTTTAGTCACTCAGTCATGTCTGACTGTTTGCAACCCCATGGACTGTAGCCCGCCAGGCTCCTCTGTCCATGGGATTTTTCAGGCAAGAGTACTGGAGTGAGGTGCCATTCCCTTCTCCAGGGGATCACCCAACCCAGGGATCAAACCCAGGTCTCCTGCATTGCAGGTGGAATCTTTAGCTGCATATACATAAATGTCTGGCATATGTATGTATATATGTATGCACACACACATATATATTTATATATATACATAGAGAGAGAGTAAAACAATGAGTGAATAGAACTGTCTTTTCTCAAAATAGTGTGCTGTAAAAGCATGCTAAGAGGATTAGATGACAGGCCTATCACTTTCAAGTGTTTCTTGTGGAAAAAAGCATTAATTAAAAGTTTTTTATTAGCTCTAGAGGATAACTATTTGCTTTCCAAGTTGTTTCCTGTTTAAATATGTTGAAATTAGTTTTGGTGTGAAAGAAAATTTTGTATTCACTCATATGCACACTATTTCTCTAATAAGTTTTCTTCTGTTGGCTTTTTCTCTGCTGCAGTCTTTTGTGATCTCCTATGCCTTCGTGCATTGTCCTTCATATTTGTTTATTTATTTGGTTTCTTTTGGGGTTTTGTCTTTATGAGGTTTCAAAGGCTCCTCCCCTGTTTACATCCAGGCAAAGACAGGGCAACATAAACTCTGTAGGAAGTCCTTGAAACAGAGTGGAGACCAGATGGGAGGAAAATGGGGCCTTGGTCAGGGCCTGTCTTTTCCTTCCAGGCCCAAATTGGATGCATCCTCTCAGCCCATTAGAGTCTGCTTAAATGATTATCGGTCTAAACCAAATACTGTCTTGAGGCTATCTTCATCTGGAAATGCATGCTACATACATAGGTGTGGGTGCAATTCTACGCTGGAAAATTTTTTAAAAATGGAATGAGATGTTGAAATTGCCATTTCAAAAAAGTTAAAAAACAAAACAAAACAGAGGAAAAGTAAAACCAAAGTACCTATCTAATTATTGTGAAAGGTGAGAAGGTTTTGAGGCAAACTGCTTCTTGCTTGGACCTGGGCCCAGCATCCTGTGCTATCACCAGTTGGGGAGCTATTATATGATTCTCTTTTCCATTTCATGGATCTACTAAGTTTTGGCTTTTTTTTTTTTCCAATTTTCTTAACAATTTACAGTTGCAAGTCTGCACCATAAACTTCCACAGAGGAGGAGCTTTCACTTGAGCGTTTTCACAATGTACGTGTGTATGTGTGCTCAGTCACTTCAGTTGTGTCTGACTCTGTGACCCTGTGAACTATAACCAGCCAGGTTCCTCAATCCATGGGATTCTCCAGGCAAGAATACTGGAGTGGAATGCCATGCCCTCCTCCAGGGGATCTTCCTGAACCAGGGATCGGACCCACGTACATACACAGACATATATTGGAGTTACAATGTATAAAATCTTCCAGGCCTCCTTAGCAACCTAATCCAAACATAACTACACATTGTAAGCAGAGGTTTTATGTCTCACTGAATTTTTTTATTCTAAAATTTGAGAAAACTCAGTGGAGTAGAAATAAGAATAATGTAGCCTCAAACTATTGCTGATGGCCCAGTGTGTGAAGATGAGCACATCCATTTTCCTCAAACCGATCGCCATTCTGACATCCTCATTGGTCCATCCCACCACATCATTAGATCATCCTAGATCTTTCATTCAGGTGAGGGGACCAAGTCCCAGGCCCTCAAAGCTGATTTGGTAATTCTTAACTCACCTCATCGAAGAGCACTTGCTCCTGCAGGACATTTTTGCAGCCTCCATAATTTGAAGAGAGAAATCTCTAATGGTGGAAATTAAGCCGCAAGCCCACCTTCCTGTTCTCTCTCTTTCTCTCTCTCTCTCTCTCTCTATTTATTTGCCTATTTAAATATATCTAAATCTTCCAATTGTAGTACTACTCCTTTATCCACAAGGCATGGATTTGAAAAGCCCCAGTGAATGCCTGAAATCTTGGCTACTACCAACCATATATGAATAACACTATGCTTTTTTTCCTATACAAACATGCCTCTAGTAAAGTTTCATTTATAAGTTGGGCACAGTAAGAGAATATCTGAATTGCCAGCATCACTACTCTAGTGCTTCAGGGACATGAACATTAAGTAAGATAAGAGTTCCTTGAACATAAGGGCTGGGATGCCCCCACAGTCAATCTGATAGTGGAGATGGCCAGTAAGTGATGACAGGTGGGTAGCACGTACAGCCGGGCATGCCAGACAGAGGGATGATTAGCATGTTGGGTGCAATGAAGCTAGACAGTGTGGAGTTTCATTACTCTGTTTAGAACAGTGTGTGGTTTTTAAAAGGAGTGAGATAGTGCCATTTGCAGAGATGTGGATGGACCTAGAGACTGTCAAACAGACAAGTAAGTCAAAAAGAGAAAAAAAAATTTTGTGCAACATCACTTATAAATGTGGAATCTAGAAAAATGATAGAGATGAACTAACTTGCAAAGCAGAAACAGAAACACGGAAGAAGAGAAGGAAAGTATGGATACCAAGGCGGGAAGAGGGAGTTGGATGAATTGGGAGATTGGGACTGACACATATACGTTATTATGTATAAAATACATAACTAATGAGAACCTGCTGGATAGCAGGGAGCTCTCTTCAATGTTCTGTGGTGACCTAAATGGGAAGGAAATCCAAAAAAGAGGGGCTATGTATATGTATGACTGATCCACTTTGCTGCACAGCAAGAAGCTAATAAAGCATTATAAAGCAACTAGACTCTGATAAAAATTAACAGCTTAAAAAAATTGCTTACTTATGGAATTTCCCACTTAATTTTTTTTCAAACAGCACTTGATCATGGGGAACTGAAACCACAGAAGGAGAAACTGTGACTCAGATGGATGATTGGATAAGCCTGGCTAAAATTTCTAATGTCCAGTCAATCTTCACACATCTAGCTAAGATCTAGTGTTAAGAAACATATTTGATTAACTTAATTCTTTCCAAGAAAACATCTAAAGATTCTGATTCCCTTCATTGTTCTTGTGTAATGATGGTAGGAAAAAAATCACAAGAAAAGGGAATGCAGTGCTTTTCTTTTCATCTGAAATGAAGCGCATCCAAGGAGAATGGTCATGTAGAAAGAGAGTGTGGCGCAGCAGGCTCTGATCTTTTGAGTTATGCATATCCTACATCCAATTTCTTGAAAAGCTACTCCAATATTTATGTATTACTGTTACTGGTTATTTTCTCAAATAAGTCATTTATTGGAAATTCATCTGATCAACCTTCGTGTAAATCCAAATTGCAAGTAAACATGATCATTTCATTTTCTTTTACTGATTTCTTGTTGGTTGTTTTAAAATGTTTGTAATGTGTCAATCAAGGTTTGCAAACAGCATCATTACTGACAATTTTGGCCAGATAATTGTGAGCCAATTGTGAGCTCTGTCCTGTGCACTCTAGGAAGCGCTGCAGTATCCCTAGCCACCATTCACTAGATTCTTGTGGTCTAGACAAACAAAATGGTCTGTGACATAAAAAATAAAGTCTCTGGCCATGGCTAAATTTCTGTTGGAAGGAAAAGTCATTCCTTATTGAAAAGTGCTAGTCTAAAGGAATTTATCATTTGTATAATTTGTGTCAAATATGTCACTTTCAATACGAAGTTTCTTTACAGGAATATTTGAAAGCTTTAGTTAATTTCTAGACCATAAAGTGATTGAAGTGAGATAGTATAATTAATAGATACACTTGAACTGCAATATTTAACCATGTGTTGGAAACAAATAAGTTAGGGCACCACTTTCAATCCCTCCCAACCACGGGGTTCCCACTCCTACCTCAGGGTGAAAGTAATGTGTATGTGGATATCAGAGATAACCTCTCAGAGAACAAGGAGAGGCACTTATACATACACTATTCCATGCTTTCTTTAAAGACTGCGCCTGGGTTTCAGAGGTGTTTATTCTCAGCTCTCTTGGATTGGGGTGGGGAAGTGCTGGAGAAGAGGAGGATTCTGGTCAGTAAAGCATAATGTTGCAATTTCAGCCAGCTTGTCCTAAGATGGTAAACTGCACAGATGGTAATATGTGTAGAGTGCCAGTAGTGTCTTCTGCAATCCTACTCATGGACTGAAGTCGCTGAATGAGAAAGGGGTTGTATATGTATGGGAACCAAAAGATAAGTGAAAGACGAAGAGAAATGGTGGCAGATTTAAGCACCATAGGTGGAAGGATTGCTTGGGGATGGGATGACAGCTCATCTTCTGAGTCTGGAAAGAAGATGGGAAGGATGGCTGCAGGTGGACATGGGTTTATGAGTTTGATGACAGGAAGGAATAGGACTGACATTTACCATCTTTGTCTCCTTGGTAACCTCTGAGAGAACATATTCCCTGGAAAGTGATGATCTCTGAGAAGTTAAGAAATCAATAGCTATGAAGAGGACAAGCTAAAGACATGTGAGCAGCATCTGAAAGCTTAGCTGAGACAAAAATCTGAAAATTTGTGGTGGCACCAAGACTGTCATGGGTCATCTCCAGTAGTGCCTAAGAGACATCATGCAAGCATAGAAAACAAAAATGGTAGTACTCATATATTTATGAAATAAATGTTTATTGAGTGCCCAATATGTGTCAAGAACTAAGGGCTGAAGATAAAACAGGAAACAGACAAATCAGACAAAATTCTATTATTTTACAGAGCTTTCTGGAGGGGAAATATAGAAAGCAAATAATTGATGAATACAATTATAATGTATTTGGGTGAGCTGGGGTTGGAGATGCAGTGTCATTTTATATAGCAAATGTGGACCAGGACTCTCAGAGAAGGTGTCATTTGAAGAAAGACTTAAAAGAGATGAGAAATGAAGTCTTGAGGATTCAGGGAAGCATGGTTCAAGGAGAAGGAAGAGCAAGTGCCAGGGTTCTAAGGTAGGAGAGTGCGCAGCATGGTGAACAAGAGCGAAGTTAGTGTGATGGCTGGACCAATACGAGCGAGGAGTAAACTGGTTAAATTGAGGCCAGAGAGATACCAAAGCTGGAGGTCCACATTGTATAAGATCTTTGTAGTCTATGGCTTTTAGGTTGGTTTAATGCTAAGAATAATGAGGGAAGATTATTTGAGAGGACCAGGGAGGAAAAGGATTGAGGATATTATAAAAACATATTTTAAATGACCATAGACAAGGAGAGGAAGTGAGTCCAAGATGATGTCCAAGAAGAAGATGAATTGGGAGCCTGATGAAAAATGGGATGAGAAGCAGGGGGGAATGTTCAGTTCAGTTCAGCTGTTCAGTTCAGTCGCTCAGTCGTGTCCGACTCTTTGTGACCCCATGGACTGCAGCACGCCAGGCTTCCTTGTCCATCACCAACTCCTGGAGATTACTCAAACTGATATTCATGGAGTCGGTGATGCCATCCAACCATCTCATTCTCTGACATCCCCTTCTCAGTGAAAGTGGAGGGTTTAAAGGACGAGAGAGTTCTTAGGTGGATAATATAATTTTGAATGATAATTAATACTTTTAGCATGAATACTAAATAAGAGTGAAAATAAGATGTAAAGAGTGAAAATAAGCTGTAAAGAACAATATTGCATAGAAATCTGAAATGTTAGATCCCTGAGTCAAAACAAACTGTAAGTGGTCAGACAGGAGATGGCAAAAGTGAACATTGATATTTTATGAATCAGTGAACTAAAATGGACTGGAATGGGTGAATTTAACTCAGATGACCATTATATCTACTACTGCGGGCAGGAATCCCTTGGAAGAAATGGAGTAGCCATCAGAGTCAACAAAAGAGTCCAAAATGCAGTATTTGGGTGCAATCTCAAAAGCAACAGAATGATCTCTATTCGTTTCCAAGCAAACTATTCAATATCACAGAACTCCAAGTCTATGCCCCAACCACTAATGTCAAAGAAGCTGAACAGTTCTATGAAGACCTACAAGACCTTCTAGAATTAACACCCAAAAAAAGATGTCCTTTCTGTTATAGGGGACTGGAATACAAAAGAAGGAAGTCAAGATACACCTGGATTAACAGGCAAGTTTGGCCTTGGAGTACAAAATGAAGCAGGGCAAAAGGTAATAGAGTTTTGCCAAGAGAATGCAATACCCTCTTCCAACAACACAAGAGATGACTCTACACATGGACATTACCAGAGGGTCAACACCGAAATCAGATTGATTATATTCTTTGCAGCCAAAGATTGAGAAGCTCTATACAGTCAGCAAAAATAAGACCGGGAGCTGACTGTGGCTCAGATCATGAACTCCTTATTGCCAAATTCAGACTTAAATTGAAGAAAGTGGGGGAAACCACTAGACCATTCTGGTATGACCTAAATCAAATCCCATATGATTATACAGAGGGAGTGAGAAATAGATTTAAGGGACTAGATCTGATAGATAGAGTGCCTGATGAACTATGGATGGAGGTTCATGACATTGTATAGGATACAGGGATCAAGACCATCCCCAAGAAAAAGAAATGCGAAAAGGTTAAATGGCTGTCTGAGGAGGCCTCACAAATAGCTGAGAAGAAGAAAGGCAAAGGAGAAAAGGAAAAGATATACCCACCTGAATGCAGAGCTCCAAAGAATATCAAGGAGAGATAAGAAAACCCTTCTAAGTGAGCAATGCAAAGAAATAGAGGAAAACAACAGAATACGAAAGACTAGAGATCTCTTCAAGAAAATTAGAGATACCAAGGGAACATTTCATGCTAAGATGGGCTCAATAAAGGACAGAAATGGTATGGACCTAAGAGAAGTAGAATATATTAAGAAGAGGTGACAAGAATACACAGAAGAATTATACAAAGAATATCTTAATGACCCAGATAATCACGATGGTGTGATCATTCACCTAGAGCCAGACATCCTGGAGTGTGAAGTCAAGCGAGCCTTAGGAAGCATCACTATGAGAAAAGCTACTGGAGGTGATGAAACTCCAGCTGAGCTATTTTAAGTCCTAAAAGATGATGCTGTGAAAGTACTACACTCAATATGCCAGCAAATTTGGAAAACTCAGCAGTGGCCACAGGACTGGAAAAGGTCAGTTTTCATTCCAATCCCAAAGAAAGGCAATGCCAAATAATGTTCAAACTACTGCACAATTGCACTCATCTCACACGCTAGCAAAGTAGTGTGCCAATTTTTCCAAACAAAGCTTCCATAGTATGTGAACTGAGAACTTCCAGATGTTCAAGCTGATTTTAAAAAAGGCAGAGGAACCAGAGATCAAATTGTCAACATCTGCTGGATCATCGCTAAAGCAAGAGAGTTCCAGAAAAGCATCTACTTTTACTTTATTGACTATGCCAAAGCCTTTGACTGTGCGGATCACAACAAACTGTGGAAAATTCTTCAAGAGATGGGATTACCAGACCATCTGACTTATCTCCTGAATAATCTGTATGCAGGTCAAGGAGCAACAGTTAGAACTACATGGAACAACAGACTGGTTCCAAATTGGGAAAGGAGTAGGTCAAGGCTATATATTGTCACCCTGCTTATTTAACTCATATGCAGAGTACATCATGTGAAATGC
>SJYV01015481.1:0-13870 GCA_006410875.1 Neotragus pygmaeus | reverse complement strand
TGTAGTTTTTAATATATAGATCTTTTACTTCCTTAGTAAAGTTTATTTCAAAGTACTTTATTCTTTTTGATTCTTTTGTAAATGGATGGTTTTCTAATTTCTTTCTCAGATAGTTCATTGTTGGTATATGAAAATCCAACTGATTTTTGTGTGTTGATTTTGCATCCTGCAACTTTACTGAATTCATTTACTAGATATAACAGTTTTTATGGAGTCTCTAGAGTGTTCTGTGTATAAGATCATACCATCTACCAGCAGAGGCAATTTTTTTTTCTTCATTTCTGATTTGGATGCTTTTATTTCTTTTTCTTGACTGATTGATATGTCTAGGACTTCCAATACTATGTTGAATAGAAGTGGCAAGAGTGTGCATCCTTGCTGTCCTTTCAATTTTTAATGGATCTTTATGCATCAGGAAGATTAACTGTTCTTCTGTGATATAAGATGCAAATATTTTTCATTTTCCTTTGTCATCTTTTAACTTATGAAGCTTTTTTTGAGACAATTTTATTTTTATGTATTAGTCTTTTCATTGCTTCTTGATTTTAAGTGATAGTTAGAAAAGTTTTTTCCAAGTCTATATTATGAAGTAATTCACCTATACTTTATTTTAGTATTTAAGTTGTTTTTCATGTATTTTTGTTAATCTCAACGTTTCTGTCTAAATGAACGTCCCTTTAATAATTGTCTGATTCTCTTTCTCGAGTTCCCCAGAAGCAGACTCTAAGTTAAGGCTTCATATACATGTGATTTATTTTTTAAGTGCTCACAGAAGAAACTAGAAAAGAAGTGAGGGAAGCAGGACAGAGAAGGGAAAGATGCCAAACCAGATGCAACTTCAGGCAAGATCTCATGGAGGTCAGATTCAGCCTCATCCCTCGGGGAGCTTCCATGTAAATTACCCCTCCAAGTTGTCCTGACATGAGGCAAGGAGGCTGAGTTTTCATATTCCCATATCCATTAGACACTAGCTAAATAAATTATGTACCAGGCAAAGACAGATACCATCAGCAGAGTTTGAGATGAAACCTTTGGAGGCAAAACAAACCAAAACCAGCAGAGTGCATAGAAACAGTAAGAAAGACCTGAAACGATTTGAGTGAGTACTGATGAGGCTTTCACCACAGCTTTGCAAAACCTAAAAAGCAGAAGGCTGTGGGAGGAGCACTGTTAGTGGTGGGAGGGAATGAGAGAAAAAGTCCAAAGAAAGAGTCACTTTTTGTCTCTGCATTCTGTTATTGCTACACTCCTGCAGCTCAGATAGCAGATACTTGATTAATTATCTCTGTTTACACTGAAGTCTTGGCTTTGCAGAAACACTTGAATCAGAAGGAAATTTCCAACATCTCATTGATTATGTGAAGCAGAGACTACCTTAGATAAGCAATTCCAAAGTCTCCTTCCCAATAAAAAGTTTTTCCCAACAAAAGCCTGTCTTCATGTTTCTCCCTAGGAGTCCATGAAACATCATAAGAATTAGGACCATATGTAAAAAGTCATGAATCTGCCCCTCCAATCAAGGGAATAGGTGTCCCCCTAAGCCTGATCACTCTACCACCACACTCTCTCATTCTTTCTTTGAAGGCACAGAATACCCCCTGCCCAAACTCCATCTTAAACTCTGAAAACAGGCTGTCCAGTCGTTAGGACTCTGAGTTTCCAATGATGTGGGCCTGGGTTCCATCCCTGGCTGGGGAACTAAGATCCCCAAAATGGTGCAGCGAGGCCAAAAAATATTTTTAAATATCAAATAAAATGAAACTGCAGACAGCTGACCCTGACTGGAGACCTCTGCCATCTGAAAGACTCTATAAGCACATGCCTACATTTTCAGTTAGCTGGACCCATGAGATCTCCTATTCTATCGTTGGAAGCCCCTTCCCAAAATGAGAACTCTTCCAGAACCTTCTTCTCTTATATCCTCTCATTCAAATCCTGTTTAGTGATTGAGAGACCAAGATTTGAAGTCAAATCTTGAAAAACCAACTCAGTCACTTTTTAGATACATGACTTTAGAATAGTTTCTAAGTGGCCTCATCATTTCTCGACATTTTGGCTAAGATCAAGTGTAGTTTCTAAGCGCCCTCAATCTCTAATTCACGCATATGAAAAAGAGAGATATTTACTTACATTGCAGAATTAGTATAATTATTAAATAAAATCAAAACATAAAGCCTTTGGCATTGTACCTGACAATACATTATTATTATCATTCATTATTCTCATTGTACTTGGATGTTTCTTACACTGTTTATTTCCCTCTAACCATTTCCTCAGAGACTCTTATTCTATTATAAATAACCTACTTTATTTTCTCAACCACTTCACAGAGCACTATCTCCTGGTTATCCTCAGAGCACAACACCTCTTCTTAAACGTATTCCATGAAGAAGGCTGATTCTTCTATATTCAAATATCACAGGCTGTAACTTGATTCTATCTCCTAGCATCCAAATACAAGTGGCATCCTCCACCCTGAGGCAAGAAACCTTCCTTTGTTAAGGTTTGTATCAGCTGTATATACTTTCTTTCTAATGCTTTTTGAAACTTTCACCTATTTCCCTCTATTTATTAAGGGTCTGGACACCAGCTTGCTGTTTTCTCCTGGTCTTGTCCCATCTTCATGCTGGATAGTTTCTATATTCATGTGACGCCATCCAGCCTCCCAGCCTTATCGTTGTTTTTTCTAAAACATCCTAAATACCAGCAGTCTTTACCTGTCACTACTTCAGTGATGCAATTCTGATGTCCATACCCAATCCAGCTCTACCTCTGAACTCTTATATTCTAATGTACCATTCTGATTCTTATCCTTCTGTCCTCCCTGTCTTTTCTTTCCCTTACTTCTGTTCTTTAACCCTACTCACAGAGACCTCAAAGTCATTTTATTTCTAGTCCTTTAACCCTGCTTGGCTTCACTTTCTTACCCATCCAATCTTGACTCCACTGTACTTAAGCACTGTACTTTTGCACTCAAAACCAAGCCCCTTGTCTCTCTACCACATTTGTCTTATAGTCTTCAACTTTAGATCAATCTTGCGATCTTTCTTTGCTGCTCCCACATCTAGGCTGCTGAATGTTAGTGCTAAACATCACATCCTTGAATGAATTAAGACCACCACATATTTAGGGTATCCAGCATCTCCTAGACTCTCAGCACCCCTTATTAATTTGTTACTTTGTCTCTTACTAGCTTCTGCTCCAATTTCTCTGAATGGATGCCCCACTAACCTCAAGTACCTAATCTGTTTAGCACAGATGAACTTACCTCCTATTTCACCTATAATATCAAGGCTATCAGATATTGAATTTTCATAATCCCCCCTACTTATGAGTCATTTTTATTTGCACTTATCTTCTGGCTTGATCATTCCTTTTAAAGAAGAGTAAGCTGTGGAAGCTGTTCTTCCTCCTGCTTGAGGCAACTTCTTCCATATCCCCCTTATCTCCTACAGATGCAAGATCTCATCCCAATCACTACTCCCTTTTCCTTCTCTATTTTCAACATCTCCCTCTTCAAGGTACTTTAATATAGACTCAAAATCTTCCATTAATATTATATCATCCTCTTATCATCACTAGCTCTATCTTTCTCCTCTTTTCATAGTCAAAATACTAAAAAACAATATTCCACACTAATGCAGCACCCTCTTTCTCTCTTCCTGTATATGTATCAACCCACACTAGCCAGATTTCAGCCTCCATGGTCCACACAGACTGACCTGGCTGAGGTCACCTGGCCTCATGACTGTCAAATCAATTTACTGCTTTTCAGACTTATGTCATAAGTTCTCTGCAACTTGAGACACTGCTTGTATTAAATCTGTCTCCTCCCTTGGTTTCTATGGTAACACTCTTTTCTTGTTCACTTACTTTCTCTACTATCCTCTTTAATAAAATTATTTTCACAGACTCTTCTTCCCTTATGCTTTCTTAATATTAGTGAACCCAAAGATTTTCCTCTCTTCTCCTGCTATATATTCTTCCCAAAAGATCTCATCAATAGCCATGGCTTCAGCTATCATTTTCATACATACTCATATCCCAAATATGCATCTCTATTCATGCCTCTCTCTGAAGCTCTAGAACATATATCTGATTCCTTATAAATAAGTATCTTGAATTTCCCACAAGTACCCCAAACTTATTGTGCTCAAAATCAAACTCATGCTTTATCTTAAAATCTGTTTTTTTATATAATCTCTATCAAAATTCTAATGATCTTTTTTTTGTATAAATGAAAATGCCGATTTCCAAGTTCACGTGATATTGTAAGGAGCCCCAAAGAGACAAAATAATCTAAAAAAAAAAAAAAAGAGAAAACTGGTAAGACTCACAATTCCCAATTTCAAACCTTAACACAAAGGTATAGTACTCAAAACAGAGTGATATGTATAGACTAACGGAGTAGAATTGAGAGTTCAGGAAAAAAAAACCATACATTTATGGCCAATTGATTTTCAAAAAGGGTTTCAAGACCATTCAAAGGAAACATAATTATCTCTTAAACAGATGATACTGGGATAATTGGATATCCACATGAAGAAGAATTAAGCTGGACCCCTGGTCTTACACACCATACAAAATTTAGCTGGAAATGCATGAAAGACCTCAATATGAGAGTTAAAATCCCCATAAAAATCTTGAAAGAAAATATAGGAATTTAGTATTTATGATGCTGGATTTGCACAGTGGATTCTTAGATACAATAGCAAAAGCATAAGTGATAAAACTAAAAATAGATAATTATGTATTTATTTGGCTGCTTTAGGACTGCTCATTCTAACATGTATAGAAGGTCCCTCTTCCCTAGAAGAAAAATCTCTAGGGGGATGCCAAACAATTAATTGTTTTTGGAGAAGAATGATTCTTTTCCTTGAGCAAAGAAGATTCAGCTTTTTAAAATTAGTGAAAATTTGGGCTTCATATTTGCTGAGAAATCAAAGTTCCTCTCAATAGCCATCAAGGGCAATCACACTGAAAAGAAAAGAGTAGGGAATATGGGAAGGAATAAAGGAGGTGTGGATGAGATGTAAAGAAGTCTGAGAGGAGAGTGGAAGGGAGATTCTGAGCAAGGAGAAAGGTTAGAGAGTAGGGCCACTGCCTGGGAGATGCAGAGAGAGCTGGCTGAAAGTATGACATCCCAGCATCCATTTTGGATGTGAGACTTTGCCACCTAACTGCATAAGTTTTGAGAAAGAAAAATATTATGCAGAAAGATCCTGGGCTTTCCAGATTAGTAGCTGAAACAATGGTACCATCTAAATACTATGCCTGGCACAGATCAGATGAAGAAATCCCAAATTCATATTCATCTACTAGTTTGTAAATATCCACCCAGAATCTAGATCAATTACATCAATCTGGCTAATAATATCTGGATTCAGTTTCTGCTGTATATGTCCAGCAGCAGAGCCCTTTCTGTAGAAATCATGCATGGAGATTTTTTTGTCTGCTTCTCAAAGCTCTAAGATGAAAAAAATCACTTCTTTTGCATAACTACATCTGGCCATTATTTCCTCATTTGCAAAATGAATGGGTCAGTAAGGGTGTGTGCTGAGAGTTGTACTGTTCATACTTTGAGTGGGTTGGACAGAACGGCCATCAAACCCAATGCCCTATATTTTAACAGGGTCACTCCAAATTGGATGGAAGCAAATTATGTAGCTGAGTTGTGTAACTTCAGTTTTTGTCAGGGATAATTTCCTTCCCTTTAAGCATAAGGTTATCATTTTTAAACCCAAGTCAATGATGAAGTGTACCCTGTTCTCTTCCCATCTATATCCAGCTCCATTGGTCCAGGCTGCCCCAGTTTCTCAATGCAGCTGAATGGTTCCCTCTTATTTTCTCTTCTCCATCCCCTTTGTCTGTAATCAAAGCAGGCATCCTTCCCTCCTCCAACCTGATCCTTGCTGCCGTTCTTCATATTACATGCTCATTATTTCAGCTGTGTTTTCAATGCTCCCTCATTACCCCTCTTATGTGTCCACCCACATCTCCACCTACAGTGTCTATAATGTGCTTTCTATCTACTGTAGCTTAATAAAAGGGAAATTATGCTAATTTTATTCAAATTTTAAAGGTAAAACCTGTACCATTATTATTCTGCCCCCTTTCCCTTTTATTTATTCATTTCAAAAGAAAAGTATCTAATCATCTGAGAAAATTGTACTTGCACAATGTTAACCACTTAATATATTTTTCTTTCTGATTAAGCAGATTTTTTTCCCAGTCTAGTTTGGATGGAGTAGATAAGCTGGCCTTCTGAATAGATCAGGTTCTGAAGGAATTAGAGGCTGGATCCAAGGAAACTTTGGTGTCAGCTAACAACTTTTGTGTCTGGGAAATAACCTGGAAGGTCTGCTAAATGTGCTGTATTGGGGCATAATTCCTGCAGACATGAGTCAAAGGTTTTGTACATAATTAGGATCATAGAGTCAAAAAGGCTGCTTCTACATTAAATACAATCTTCAACAGGCAAGGAAAATTTACTTGCAAATGCCTAGAGGTAGAAAAGTTGATCTTAGTGTCTAGAAGAATTTCTTTGAAGATACAGACCAGCTTTGTTGAGAAGATAGTTGGATGAGAATATGAAGAAGGAGGAGAGAGTCTCCAATGACCAGAGTCCTCCAAGGAAAAGGAGTTAATCAAGCACTGCTTGGAGCAAAGTTTGGGAAAGGAGAGAGAGCCAATGGCTGGAACCTCAAAGAGACTTAGAGGGGAGGTGATTCATTTGAGAGTATTCACATGAGATACTATATATTGTCCAAACTGATTTCTCCCACAAAATCTTTCAGGAAAGTGAAAGAGAAAGTGACAGTTGCTCAGTTGTGTCTGATTCTTTGCCATCCCATGGACTATACAGTCCATGGAATTCTCCAGGCCAGAATACTGGAGTGGGTAGCTGTTGCTTTCTCCAGGGGATCTTCCCAAGCCAGGGATTGAACCCAGGTCTCCTGCATTGCAGGCAGATTCTTTACCAACATAAAACCTAGGAAGGAAATATTTAGTATGATTGGCTTTCTTATAGAGTTTCATTAAGAGGCCAACAATACATCAAGTTCAACTCAGAAGAAACACAGTCAAGGCTTGTGGATGAGAGGTACAGGATTATTAAAAATTTTATTTTTCTTTCCTAAGAGGTGAATTTTATCACTGTCAAGAGTGACTTTTAAGAGTTTCAATATGTGGATAATGTTATGTTGGGAGCTACATAATTGAATCAGATTACCATAGATTGTGTACACACATTGCCAGAACAAACAGGTGATTGTATTCCTCTCTGAGAAAAAGTTAACCACATCAACTACCTAATTGATTACATAATTGAAAACACACCCATATTTTGAAATTTTTACATTTTCACAAGTTACATGAAATGTTTATGTCCTGCTCCATCAATCACCTTTGTTCTCCTAAATGCATTTAGATCTGAGACTGTCTAATCCAACTCTTTCATTTTCTGAATGAAAAAATAAACATTGAGATATTTACCTAGAAAAAAGTAGTTTGCTTTTGGTGAAGCAGGGTTAGACTTTGAAGTCCTTTGATTCATATCTCTTCTTAATTTCTGCAAATATATGCAATTGGTAATGGGTAGAAAACAAATTCACAAATGGGATTTAAATGAACTGAAACCCACAAGCCAGGAGTAAAATAGAGAAGGACAGATAAAGGACAGGAGGGAAGAAGAAATATTTGGAAAATTTTGCATGTTTCTACCCCCATTCCAGTCAAAAATAATAAGCCATGATGTAGGCATGACAGGCAGGGTTAGAAATTTTCTTCTCTCTGCCTGTCTCAGATACTGCTTACCTCTCATGATGGAAGTATTAGCCCACTGAATATGATCATACCTTTAAAGATATATATAACAGGATCCCCAAAAGCAGAGCAACTACCTCTTTTGATCATTACAAAAAAGAACAGTGACATACTCTAATTGTTGGAGGAAAGGCTGTCTGTGTTGTTAGACTTAATGAGTCAGTTCCATTGTAGCATCTTTGTAGGGAATGACTAAAGGAATAATAACTTTCATAGACACAAGCTATTGAATACTCAGAAGAGTTCAGAAAACCATACAATATACATCTATATACCCAACACTCAGAACTTAGATTTAAAAGTTATTTTGCCATATTGACTATAGAATTTTTTAATTTGTTTTTTATTATTTTTTATGGAACTTTTTGTTAAGATGAAGTTAAGGATACTGTTCAAGTTTCATCACTAAACCTTTCCTCCTATTGAGAGGGTAACAGGCAGGAAGGCCAGGGGTCTCCAAAGGGAGGAAATAGCCTGCAAGTGTCAGACATTTTTATCTCTCTTAAGAGGCAGGAGGAAACAAACTAGCGATATTTTTTCCTTCTCTATACAAATTTAAAAGGAGGTTTCTCTTAAAATACTGTGTTGCCATAATGACACCTGGTTTCATTTGAAGTTAACTATTCTCAAACCTAGAGATAACCAATGCCTTTTTCGTATGGAAATGTTTGTCTTAAGCTATGCTAATGTACTATGCATTTACCCCAAACTCTGTCTTCAAGTCCGTTCCACCTAACGGCTCAGAACCTACTTGACAAACCAGTATGTTATACTTAGATATTGTTCCTCTAATCTATGTAAATGAAACTATTTGTATGGTGATCTGCCCTTCTTCAAGATTCAAGTTAATCATTTTATGGCCCAGGATGAACCATTTGGTGCCAAGATTATCCCAAAATGCATCTTATGGGTGAGGGACCTGGTGCCATTCTGAGTTTTAAGACATTCCTTTCCTTCATTAACAGACTGCTAGTGACTATATAACATCCAGTTGAAGACTAGAAGCGGGGTACTCTTTCTGCCCCCTTCTGATGCCTATGTCAGAAGCTTTCTCTATCTCCTTTATACTTTAATAAAACTTTATTACCAAAAGCTCTGAGCGATCAAGCCTTGTCTCCGGCCCCAGATTGAATTCTTCTCCGGGGGCCAAGAATCCTGGCGTCTTTGTGTGATTCAGCAACAATCTTTCACTATCTCCCTCACTCTAGAGATAGTTACTATCCTTGAATTGGCATATAACATTTTTGTGATGTTCCAGACATTCACTACCTACCTACATATCCATAAGCAATGCTTATATGTACATTTGATACATATGATTATGAATTGGATTGTGTTCCCCAAAACCCATGTGTTGAAATCCTAACCCCTAATACCTCAGAGTATGATCTTTTTTGGAAATAGTGTTGCTGAAGATATAATTAGGTAAAGTGCTGCTGCTGCTAAGTCACTTCAGTTGTGTCCAACTCTGTGTGACCCCATAGGCGGCAGCCCATCAGGGTCCCCCATCCCTGGGATTCTCCAGGCAAGAACACTGGAGTGGGTTGCCATTTCCTCCTCCAATGCATGAAAGTGAAAAGTGAAAGTGAAGTCACTCAGTTGTGTCCCACCCTCAGCGACCCCATGGACTGCGGCCTACCAGGCTCCTCCGTCCATGGGATTTTCTGGGCAGGAGTCCTGGAGTGGGGTGCCATTGCCTTCTCCGTAGGTAAAATGAGGTCACATTAAAGTAGGATGAGTCCCTAACCCAACATGACTGGTATCCTTATAAAAAGTGAAAATTTGAACACAGGTATAAATTTTCCAGCTTTTTGGAGATACAATTGACATATAACACTGTGCAAGTTTCAGGTGCACCATATGAAGATTTCATACACTTATATATTGCAAAATGTTGACCACAATAAGGATAGTTAACACATTCTTCACCTCACATGATTACTATTTTGTTGCTGCTATTGTTATGGAAAGAATGTTTAAGATTTATTCTCCACAAATTGTAAGTATATGATACAGTATTGTTAACTATAGTTACCATACTGTACATTAGACCCCCAGAATTTATGACTTTTATAATTGAGAGTTTTTAACCTTTGACCAATATCTCATAATTTCCCCACCCCGCCTCCCCTCAGTTGTTGGCAAACACCATTCCACACTTTGGTTCTATGAGTTAGGATTTTAGATTTCACATATGAGATCTTACAGTACTTGTCTGTCTCTGACATTTCATGTAACATAATGCCCACAAGCTTCATTTATGCTGTCACAAAACTTTTGAGGTTTCTTTCTTTTTTATAGTTAGATAATATTCTATTTGGGGTGCGTTTGTGTGTATGTATATGCGTGCCATATAGTTTTCATCCATTCATCCATTGATGGATACAGGTTGTTTCATACCTTGGCTATTGTGAATTATGTTACAGTGAACACAGGAGTGCAGATGTCTTGTGAGATCCTAATTTCCATTCTTTTGGATATATACCAAGAAGTGGAATTGCTGGATGATAGTTCTATTATTGATTTTTTGAGAAACTTCTGTACTGTTTTATGCAATGGCTGTGCCAGTTTACATTCTTACAGTATATAAATGTTCCCTTTTCTCCACATCCATGTCAACACTTATCTCTTGCCTGTTTGATAATGGTCATTGTTATAGGTGTAAGGTAATATTTCATTGTGATTTTGATTTGCATTTCCCTGGAGATTGGTGATGATTCCCTTTCATATATTCATTGGTCATTTGTATATCTACTTTGGACAAATGTCTACTGGTTCCTTTGCCTATTTTTAAATCAGTTTGTTTTTTTCTTTTTTTGTTCTTGAATTGTATGAGTTCCTCATATATTTTGGATACTAATCCCTTAGTAGATATATGGTTTGAAAATATTTTCCCCCTTTTACATAGGTTGCCTTTTCACTCTGTTGATTGTTTGTTTTGCTGTGCAAAAGCTTTTTAATTTGATATAGTCTTACTTGCTTATTTTTGCTTTTGTCGCTTGTGTTTTCAGTGTTATATCCAAAAAATAATTGCCAAGACCAGCGTTAAAGGGCTCTTTGTCTATGTTTTCTGTAGGAGTCTTATAGTTTCATGTCTTATGTTTAAGACTTCAATCCATTTCAAATAGATTTTGCATATGGTATAAGGATTCAATTTCATTCTTTCATATGTGAATATCCAGTTTTTCCAATACCATTTATTGAAGAGGCTGTCTTTTCCACATTTTGGAAAAGAATGTATGTTTTGGCACCCTTGTCAAAGATTAGTTGACCATATATGTGTTGATTTATTTCTGGGTTTGCTACTCTATTCCTTTGGTCTCTGTGTCTATTTTTATACAAGTACCACACATACTGTTTTGGCTACTATTGCTTTGTAATATAATCTAAAATCCAAAGTGTGATGCCTCCAATTTTGTTCTTTCTCATGATTGCTTTGGCTATTCAAGGTCTTTTGTGGTTCCATATGAATTTTAGGACTTTTATTTTTTTTCTATTTCTGTGGAAAATAGCATTGGAACTTTCACAGAGATTGCATTGAATCTGTAGATCACTTTGGGTAGTGTAGCTATTTTAACAATATCAACTTCCTCATCCATAAACATGGAATATATTTCCATTTCTTTGTGCTTTCCTCAATTTCTTTCATCAAAGTTTTAGTTTTCAGTATAGAGGTCTTTCACCTCATTCAATTTATTCCCAAGTATTTTACTATTTTCAGTGAAATTGTAAATGAGGTTGTTTTCTTAATTTCTTTTTCAAATAGGTCATTGTTAGTGTATAGAAACATGAATGATCTTTATATGTTGACTTTGTATCCAGAAACTGAATTACTGAATTCATTTATTAGTTCTAATGGGTTTTTAGTGTTTTCTCTATATAAGATTATGTCACCTACAAATTTAACTTCTTTCTTTCTGATTTGGAAGCCTTTTTTTCTTGCATAATTGCTCTGGCCAAGGCTTTCAGTACTACGTTGACTATAAGTGGTGAGAGTGGGCATTCTTGTTTCTGACCATAGAAGAAAAGCTTTCAAGTTTTCACCATTCAGTATGATGCTAGTTGTGGGTTTGTCATATACAGCCTTTATTTTTTTTGAAGACCTTATCATTAGGAGCTGCCTGAGACTTGAATCTAGTTATAGATCAAGAAATAAAGAAGGGTTTGGGAAGAGGCTACTGAAGAGACTCAGCAGTGTCTTCTGAGGCAAGTACTTCAGTAAAGGCCATCACAGTTCCTGAGACAATGCAAAGTTAATCTCCTTAGCTGGAGATGGAAAGGCTACTTCCTTTGGCAAAGAAAGCTCATTTAAATTTAGGGGTCCAGTGTCTCCAGCCTTGTCAAGTCATCCTGTATACCCTCATTCCAATTTTCAGGAATTTCTTCCCAATCAATGTCCTCACTTTAACAGTAGACACCCTGGGAGGCTGTGAATTCAATACATTCTAAAGATGTTCAGAGAGCTACAAGAGAACACAGATCAACCCAAACTAACTCAAGTCTGTTGGAAACTAATAATTCAGCGACTAACAAGGTAGGCTGGCAGGCTGGAGACTCAGGGAAGAGTCATAGTTGGAGGCCAAATGCAGTCTGCTTGCAGAATTCCTCCTTGTTAGGGAGAAGTCAATCTTTGTTCTATTAAGGTCTCAACTGACTGGATGATGCCCAATTATGGAAAGTAATCTGCTTTACTCAAAGTCCACTGGTTTAAACGTTAAGTTCATCCAAAAAATACTTTCACAGGAACATTGAGAATAATGTTCGACCAAATATCTGAGCACCATAGTCCAGCCAAGCTGACACATATAATTAACTATCACATTGGTCTCTTTAGTTTTCAACAGATTGAGGTAATTTGGGTTTATCTATGTTCTCTTGCAGGTCTCTGAGCATCTTTAGAAAAGTTATTTTGAATATTTTGTCAGGCAATTCCTGGATTCCATTGTTTGAGATCAGTTACTGGAAGTTTACTATGTTCCCTTGGTAGTCATGTTTCCCTGATTCTCTGTGATCCCCATAGCTTGCTGGAGGTGTCTGAACATTTAAAGAAGCAGTCATTTTCTCCAGACTATCTAGACTGCTTTCACAGCAGGAAGACCTGTCCCACCTGTAGGTAGGGCATGCTGGAGCATGCTGTGATCCCAGGTCTAGCAATACTGGGCCCAAGTACAGGGGCATGAGGTAGCATTAGGTCTGGGGGAATGTGAGGGCTCATCAGCTCAGATTTTTACAGTCCATTGCATCAAAAACTTCCCTGTTAGCTCAGCTGGTAAAGAATCTGTGTGCAATGCAGGAGACCCTGGTTTGATTCCTGGGTCAGGAAAATCCCCTGGAGAAGGGATAGGCTACCCACTCCAGTATCCTTGGGCTCAGATGGTAAAGAATCTGCCTGCAATGCGGGAGACCAGGGTTCGATCCCTGGGTTGGGAAGATTCCATGGAGAAGGAAATGGCAACCCACTCCAGTATTCTTGCCTGTAGAGTTCCATGGACAGAGGAGCCTGGCAGGCTACAGTCCATGAGCTCACAAAGAGTTGGACATGACTGAGTGACTTTCACTTTCACTTGGAAAGCCCTGCAAGGGATCCATAGAGCCTTCAAGGGCTACTGGAGTCCTTATCAGGGCCTCCAGGTTCAGCAACCAGGGACCAGGACAGGCAGCGGAAATAGCCAGAGCTGGTGGTATGCACATGCTTGGCTGAAGGTGCCAGCTGTAGGTGCCTGTGAGTGTGAAAGGTCAGTTTCAAACACAGAAGTAGTAATGAGTACCAGGGCAGGCAGCACTGGACGCTGCAGGGGTCCTGGCTGTTAGTGTGCACTACTATGGCTGTTGGGTCTTGCTAAAGGTGTACAGCAGTGGAGGCTGCTGATGGGGTCTGTGCCAAAAGCATGCAGGTGCATAGGTGGAGAGACTAGCTGCAGGTAACAAAGTGTTGCACGTCCATGATAAAAGACAGGGCCTGATCCCAGTCCACAAGCTGCAGCGGGGACCCAGGCTGTTGGCATGCTCTCCCATGGCTGTGAATCTCCCTCTAGGTGTGTAGCAC